>JACEFZ010017842.1:0-82677 GCA_014155875.1 Cepaea nemoralis
TCTGTAAAACTGTCAGTCAGTAGAACTGTCAATCTGTAGAACTGTCAATCTGTAGAACTTTCAATCTGTAGAACTTCATGTCTGTAGAACTGTCAGTGTGTAAAACTGTCAGTCTGTAGAACATTCAGTCTGTAGAACTATCAGTGTGTAAAAGTGTCAGTCTGTAGAACTGTCAGTCTGTAGAACTGTCAGTCTGTAGAACTGTCAATGTGTAGAACTGTCAGTCTGTAGAACTGTCAGTCTGTAGAACTGTCAGTCTGTAGAACTATCAGTGTGTAGAACAGTCAGTCTGTAGAACTGTCAGTCTGTAGAACTTCATGTCTGTAGAACTGTCAGTCTGTAGAACTGTCAGTCTGTAGAACTGTCAGTCTGTAGAACTGTCTGTAGAACAGTCAGTCTTTAGAACTGTCAGTCTGTAGAACTGTCAGTCTGTAGAACAGTCAGTCTTTAGAACTGTCAGTCTTTAGAACTTCATGTCTTTAGAACTGTCAGTCTGTAGAACTGTCAGTCTGTAGAACTGTCAGTCTGTAGAACAGTCAGTCTGTAGAACTGTCAGTCTGTAGAACTTCATGTCTGTAGAACTGTCAGTCTGTAGAACTGTCAGTCTGTAGAACAGTCAGTCTTTAGAACTGTCAGTCTGTAGAACTGTCAGTCTGTAGAACAGTCAGTCTTTAGAACTGTCAGTCTTTAGAACTTCATGTCTGTAGAACTGTCAGTCTGTAGAACTTCATGTCTGTAGAACTTCATGTCTGTAGAACTGTCAGTCTGTAGAACTGTCAGTCTGTAGAACTGTCAGTCTGTAGAACTGTCAGTCTATAGAACTGTTAGTATGTAGAACTGTCAGAGTGTAGAACTATCAGTCCATAGAACTATCAGTCTGTAGAACTGTCAGTCGGTAGAACTGTCAGTCTGTAGAACTGTCAGTCTGTAGAACTGTCATTCTATAGAACTGTTAGTATGTAGAACTGTCAGAGTGTAGAACTGTCAGTCTGTAGAACTGTCAGTCTGTAGAACTATCAGTCTGTAGAACTGTCAGTCGGTAGAACTATCAGTCTGTAGAACTATCAGTCTGTAGAACTTCATGTCTGTAGAACTGTCAGTCGGTAGAACTGTCAGTCTGTAGAACTGTCATTCTATAGAACTGTTAGTATGTAGAACTGTCAGAGTGTAGAACTGTCAGTCTGTAGAACTGTCAGTCTGTAGAACTGTCAGTCTGTAGAACTGTCAGTCTTTAGAACTGTCAGTCTGTAGAACTGTCAGTCTGTAGAACAGTCAGTCTTTAGAACTGTCAGTCTTTAGAACTTCATGTCTTTAGAACTGTCAGTCTGTAGAACTGTCAGTCTGTAGAACTGTCAGTTTGTAGAACTGTCAGTCTGTAGAACTGTCAGTCTGTAGAACTTCATGTCTGTAGAACTGTCAGTCTGTAGAACTGTCAGTCTGTAGAACTGTCAGTCTTTAGAACTGTCAGTCTGTAGAACTGTCAGTCTGTAGAACAGTCAGTCTTTAGAACTGTCAGTCTTTAGAACTTCATGTCTTTAGAACTGTCAGTCTGTAGAACTGTCAGTCTGTAGAACTGTCAGTCTGTAGAACTGTCAGTCTGTAGAACTTCATGTCTGTAGAACTATCAGTCTGTAGAACTGTCAGTCTGTAGAACTGTCAGTCGGTAGAACTGTCAGTCCGTAGAACTGTCATTTTATAGAACTGTTAGTATGTAGAACTGTCAGAGTGTAGAACTTCATGTCTGTAGAACTATCAGTCTGTAGAACTGTCAGTCGGTAGAACTGTCAGTCTGTAGAACTGTCAGTCTGTAGAACTGTCATTCTATAGAACTGTTAGTATGTAGAACTGTCAGAGTGTAGAACTGTCAGTCTGTAGAACTGTCAGTCTGTAGAACTGTCAGTCTGTAGAACTATCGGTCTGTAGAACTGTCAGTCGGTAGAACTATCAGTCTGTAGAACTATCAGTCTGTAGAACTTCATGTCTGTAGAACTGTCAGTCGGTAGAACTGTCAGTCTGTAGAACTGTCTTTCTATAGAACTGTTAGTATGTAGAACTGTCAGAGTGTAGAACTGTCAGTCTGTAGAACTTCATGTCTGTAGAACTGTCAGTCAGTAGAACTGTCAGTCTGTAGAACTATCAGTCTGTAGAACTGTCAGTCTGTAGAACTTTCAGTCCGCAGTACTATCAGTGTGTAAAACTGTCAGTCTGTAGAACTGTCAGTGTGTAACACTGTCAGTCTGTAGAACTTCATGTCTGTAAAACTGTCAGTCAGTAGAACTGTCAATCTGTAGAACTGTCAATCTGTAGAACTTTCAATCTGTAGAACTTCATGTCTGTAGAACTGTCAGTGTGTAAAACTGTCAGTCTGTAGAACATTCAGTCTGTAGAACTATCAGTGTGTAAAAGTGTCAGTCTGTAGAACTGTCAGTCTGTAGAACTGTCAGTCTGTAGAACTGTCAATGTGTAGAACTGTCAGTCTGTAGAACTGTCAGTCTGTAGAACTGTCAGTCTGTAGAACTATCAGTGTGTAGAACAGTCAGTCTGTAGAACTGTCAGTCTGTAGAACTTCATGTCTGTAGAACTGTCAGTCTGTAGAACTGTCAGTCTGTAGAACTGTCAGTCTGTAGAACTGTCAGTCTGTAGAACAGTCAGTCTTTAGAACTGTCAGTCTTTAGAACTTCATGTCTTTAGAACTGTCAGTCTGTAGAACTGTCAGTCTGTAGAACTGTCAGTTTGTAGAACTGTCAGTCTGTAGAACTGTCAGTCTGTAGAACTTCATGTCTGTAGAACTGTCAGTCTGTAGAACTGTCAGTCTGTAGAACTGTCAGTCTGTAGAACTGTCAGTCTGTAGAACTGTCAGTCTGTAGAACTATCAGTCTGTAGAACTGTCAGTCTGTAGAACTGTCAGTCTGTAGAACTGTCAGTCTGTAGAACTTCATGTCTGTAGAACTGTCAGTCTGTAGAACTGTCAGTCTGTAGAACTGTCAGTCTGTAGAACAGTCAGTCTTTAGAACTGTCAGTCTGTAGAACTGTCAGTCTGTAGAACAGTCAGTCTTTAGAACTGTCAGTCTTTAGAACTTTATGTCTGTAGAACTGTCAGTCTGTAGAACTTCATGTCTGTAGAACTTCATGTCTGTAGAACTGTCAGTCTGTAGAACTGTCAGTCTGTAGAACTGTCAGTCTGTAGAACTGTCATGTCTGTAGAACTGTCAGTCTGTAGAACTGTCAGTCTGTAGAACTGTCAGACTGTAGAACTGTCAGTCTGTAGAACTGTCAGTCTGTAGAACTGTCAGTCTGTAGAACTATCAGTGTGTAGAACTGTCAGTCTGTAGAACTGTCAGTCTGTAGAACTGTCAGTCTGTAGAACTTCATGTCTGTAGAATTGTCAGTCTGTAGAACTGTCAGTCTGTAGAACTGTCAGTCTGTAGAACAGTCAGTCTTTAGAACTGTCAGTCTGTAGAACTGTCAGTCTGTAGAACAGTCAGTTTTAGAACTGTCAGTCTTTAGAACTTCATGTCTGTAGAACTGTCAGTCTGTAGAACTTCATGTCTGTAGAACTTCATGTCTGTAGAACTGTCAGTCTGTAGAACTGTCAGTCTGTAGAACTGTCAGTCTATAGAACTGTTAGTATGTAGAACTGTCAGAGTGTAGAACTATCAGTCCGTAGAACTATCAGTCTGTAGAACTGTCAGTCTGTAGAACTGTCAGTCTGTAGAACTGTCAGTCTGTAGAACTGTCAGTCTATAGAACTATCAGTCTGTAGAACTATCAGTCTATAGAACTGTTAGTATGTAGAACTGTCAGAGTGTAGAACTATCAGTCGGTAGAACTGTTAGTATGTAGAACTGTCAGAGTGTAGAACTATCAGTCTGTAGAACTGTCAGTCTGTAGAACTGTCAGTCGGTAGAACTGTCAGTCTGTAGAACTGTCATTTTATAGAACTATTAGTATGTAGAACTGTCAGAGTGTAGAACTTCATGTCTGTAGAACTATCAGTCTGTAGAACTGTCAGTCGGTAGAACTGTCAGTCTGTAGAACTGTCAGTCTGTAGAACTGTCATTCTATAGAACTGTTAGTATGTAGAACTGTCAGAGTGTAGAACTGTCAGTCTGTAGAACTGTCAGTCTGTAGAACTATCAGTCTGTAGAACTGTCAGTTGGTAGAACTATCATTCTGTAGAACTATCAGTCTGTAGAACTTCATGTCTGTAGAACTGTCAGTCGGTAGAACTGTCAGTCTGTAGAACTGTCTTTCTATAGAACTGTTAGTATGTAGAACTGTCAGTCTGTAGAACTTCATGTCTGTAGAACTGTCAGTCAGTAGAACTGTCAGTCTGTAGAACTATCAGTCTGTAGAACTGTCAGTCTGTAGAACTTTCAGTCCGCAGTACTATCAGTGTGTAAAACTGTCAGTCTGTAGAACTGTCAGTGTGTAACACTGTCAGTCTGTAGAACTTCATGTCTGTAAAACTGTCAGTCAGTAGAACTGTCAATCTGTAGAACTGTCAATCTGTAGAACTTTCAATCTGTAGAACTTCATGTCTGTAGAACTGTCAGTGTGTAAAACTGTCAGTCTGTAGAACATTCAGTCTGTAGAACTATCAGTGTGTAAAAGTATCAGTCTGTAGAACTTCATGTCTGTAGAACTGTCAGTCTGTAGAACTGTCAGTCTGTAGAACTGTCAGTCTGTAGAACTGTCTGTAGAACAGTCAGTCTTTAGAACTGTCAGTCTGTAGAACTGTCAGTCTGTAGAACAGTCAGTCTTTAGAACTGTCAGTCTTTAGAACTTCATGTCTGTAGAACTGTCAGTTTGTAGAACTGTCAGTCTGTAGAACTGTCAGTCTGTAGAACTGTCAGTCTGTAGAACTGTCAGTCTGTAGAACTGTCAGTCTGTAGAACTGTCAGTCTGTAGAACTGTCAGTCTGTAGAACTATCAGTCCCCTCTGCCGTGCGTCCACCTTGACGAGGTAGAGGGGCTTGCGCGTTCCAATGACCTCAAGAGCTATGCCGACGGTAGCACAGCTACTGGTAGGGTCACCCATGTCGGACAGGTCAAGGGAGAGGGACCAGACGAAGTGACGCACAAACCTGCTGCCTTGTAGGTAGACTGGGGACAGTCAAAGGCTAGGGAAAGCATCCCAAAAAGTGCTTGTCGAAATCGGATGTACTGAGCCACAAGCTTGACAAAGAAGTGCAACGTAACTTTATCATTTCATGATGCCACAGATGAAATTAATCGTTATGGTGCTAATCCCGTGAAGTCCCATCAGGCGGTGATAGTGCCGGGCCCCCTGCCTCGAGGGGGTCCACCCATGACTACTGGTGGTCACCTTCCCCTGTGCTGTTGAGTCAAGGCACAGAGGAGTAGGTTAAGAGCTATTGACCAAATACCAAGGACACTCAACATACTACAGTGGAATGCCGAAGGAGTTTATAACAAGAAAGAATCCCTGACACAGCGTCTTCATAAAGATAGAATAGATGTGGCATGCATTCAAGAGACACACCTCAATGCCAATCGCAAATTTCAGTCAGAGGATATCAGGCCACACGTTTCGACCGCGAAGGACATAAAGGAGGAGTTCTAATACTTACACGAAATACAATACCTTGCAGCGAAGTATCTGTGATCTCTGACAACCAAACAGAAATTATAGGTGTTGATATAATGATAAAGGACGTGAAAATAAGAATCTACAATCTGTATAGCCCAGCAGATAAGGACCTTACACTCTCAAACATGAAAATAACTGACACAAACTGCATTATTGTCGGAGACTTTAATAGCCGTTCAGAAAGATGGGGATACCCAGATACTGACAAAAGAGGAGATGAATTGGAGGACTGGGAAATAGACTCAAATCTCCATCTACTCAACAAAGCGGATGACACACCGAGCTTCTACTCCAGAAGATGGCTTACCACTTCTACTCCAGACTTAGCTTTCTGCACAGGAGACATCCTCCACAAAATCGATCGCCATGTGCTGGACCAATTAGCAGGTAGTGACCACAGACCAATCAAGCTTGTAATGAATATGGAGTATGTTCCACAGGAGCAAAAGCCCTTGCCCCGCTGGAATTACAAACGAGCAGATTGGGACAGATTTGCCATACTAACAGACAAATATTGTGATAACATAAATACACGATATGGCAACATAAAGCAAATGGTGGAAAGTCTAACAGAGCGATAATACAGGCAGCCACTGAGTCCATTCCTAGAGGAGCGAGGAAAAATTACAAACCATACTGGACTGAAGAACTACAAAGTTTGGAGGACAAAGTTGAAGATGCCAGGAAGACAGCAGAGAGAGAACAAACAATTGAAGCGAATATCTCTCTCAAAGCCATCTCAGCAAAATATAAAAGAACAGTAAATCAAACAACAAGAGATTGTTGGAGGGAAAAAACAGAAAACCTGAATTTTGACAGGGATGGAAACAAATTATGGAAACTAGTGAAAGCCATGAACAATGAAGGACCTAGAAACAAACAAATAACAATTAAACAAGGAAATGCCTTGCTTACAGGAAAAAAGGCTGCAAATGCACTAATGGAACACTATGCAAATGCAAACCACATTGATATTACAACCGAACAGAAGAAAGCAATCAAAGACAAACAGATACATCATAGAAATACAGAGACAGCAGCAGAATATATGATGGCAAATCTAACAATGGAAGAAATGGAACAGGCAATGAATACCCTAAAAAAGAAGAAATCACCAGGAAAGGATGGAATCACAAATGAAATGCTAATAGGACTAGGCAACAAGGCAAAGAAGAAACTACTAGCAGTCCTAAATAACAGCTGGAAGAGAGGAATAGTCCCACAGGCATGGAAGGAAGCTATACTAATACCAGTCCCAAAGAAAGGAAAAGACCTGGAAGATCCAAATGGCTATCGACCTATCAGTCTACTTAGCTGTGTAGGAAAATTAATGGAACGCATTATCAATGGCAGGCTAACATGGCATCTGGAAGAAAACAAACTCTTAACACCACACCAAGCAGGATTCAGAAAGTACAGATCCACTGAAGATCAAATAACCTATATAGCTCAGGAAATAGAGGATGCCTTCCAAGAGAAAAAGCACACACTAGCAGTCTGGATAGATTTAGAAAAAGCATTTGATAAAGTATGGAAGGAAGGACTGAAAGTAAAACTGCAAAACATGCATGTTTGTGGAAAAATGTATAAATGGATCAGCCACTACCTTGAGAACAGAACTGCCAGGACAAAAGTACAAGGACAAACAAGCAAAATGATGCTGCTGGAGCAAGGTGTCCCCCAAGGAGGAGTTCTTTCACCAACATTATTCCTAGCATATATAAATGACATCACAGAAAATTTTCCAGCCAGAGTACACACATCCTCCTTTGCAGATGACCTAGCCATATGGACATCTGAAGAATATATTAGTACAGCTAACAGCAGAATACAGCAAGCCTTATTAGCGCTAGAGGACTGGTCAAAATCATGGCTAGTGAAGATAAGTGAGGAGAAAACAACATGCACAGTGTTCTCCCTCTCAAATAAAACTCAGCAACCTAAGCTGGTATTGAATGGAAAAATATTGCGCCATGAAGAAAATCCAAACTATCTAGGAGTCACCTTTGATCGTCGCCTGACATGGAAGACACAGGTTGAGAAAAATCGAACAAGAGCAAGGCAAAGAATGGCAATCATGAAAAAGCTTGCTGGTACAACGTGGGGAGCAGATGAGAAAGTTCTCAAGAAGTTATATACTGGACGGGTGAGGCCAGTACTGGAATATGGCATTGCAGCTTGGGCAACAGCAGCTAAGTCAAACTTTAACAAAATAAGTAGAGTCCAAAACCAAGGAATGCGAATCATAACTGGAAGCCTGAAGACAACGCCTATTAATGAACTAGAAAAGATCACTTGTTTACAACCAATGCAGGATAGAAGAGATAGCAGAGCCCAGCAACAAGCAGAAAAATTTAGAAGATTGACAGACCACCCTATGTACAACAGATTTAATGGTTTTGGAAAGGGAAGACTGAAGCGTAGCAACTTTGTAGAAACTGCAAAACGAAGGATTAGGGCAGATCCTATACTTAACATATCAACAGTCAAGCCCATACACAATGCACACAAGTTCCCAGCTTGGAGACAGCAGCAACTGCCTGAGATGATAGAAAACATTCCTGGTATTGAGAAAAAGAACACTCAGCATGAAACCGAAAGAAGAGAAATAACCCTAAACTACATAAAAGAACATTACCCAAGCAGCAATTGGACCCATGCATATACAGATGGATCAGCCAAAAATTCCATAGAGAATGGAGGAGGAGGAATTCTCCTAAATTTAAAAAATGGAGTGAAAAAAACACATTCAATGGCAACTGGAAAATTTTCAAGTAACTTCAAAGCGGAGGTAGAGGCTTTGAAAACTGCAGCAGAAATGCTCCAGATGGAGGAAAATAAAGAGAAGCAAATAGCTATCTTCACAGATGCAAAGTCAGCTGTCTCAATACTGAAGAGCAATAACAGCACAGAACTAACTGACCTAAGAGCAGCACTCCATGGTCTATGCCAGAAATCCAAGAAAGTTGTAATACAGTGGATCCCATCACATTGCAGTATACCTGGAAACGAAGAGGCTGACAGACTGGCAAAAGAGGGCGGACGACTACCACAGCCTGACATAGACATAACCTATAATGAGGCAAAGAGGTTGATAAAAAGCACTTATAGAACCAAATGGGAATCAGAGCATCCAGGCCATCAGAAGGATGATGCATATTACAAACTCGACCGAAGAGAACAAGTAGCAATCTTCAGACTCCGCACAGGACATAACAGGCTGAAATACCACTTGTTCAATAAACTAAAGATAGGAGATACCGATGAATGTAATTGTAGAACTGGAAAAATGACAGCAAAACATTTGCTGCAGGATTGCCCAACGTATGCAGAACAGAGAAAGATATTTTGGCCCACACCTGCTTCATTTGAGGACAAGCTCTATGGAGATATCAACAAGCTCAAGTTGACCGCAGCTTACTTTAACTGCATACAGGTTGACATTTAAAGGTGCATGAAGACCCAGAGGCATGAAATGGAATATTGCTTGGATAGCAAATCCATTGTGTGGAAAGTCCAAATCGAAAGCTTGCTGGGTGGGCTTCATAAAAGGTGGAAAAGTGTTCTAGTGGCACGAAATGGAATATTGCTTGGATAGCAAATCCATTACGTGGAAAGTCCAAATCAAAAGCCCATTGTGTGGGCTTCATAAAAGGTGGAAAAGTGTCCTAGTGGCATGAAATGGAATATTGCTTGGATAGCAAATCCATTACGTGGAATGTCCTAATCAAAAGCCCACTGTGTGGACTTCATAAAAGGTGGAAAAGTGTCCTAGTGGCACGAAATGGAATATTGCTTGGATAGCAAATCCATTACATGGAAAGTCCGAATCAAAAGCTCACTGTGTGGATGTCATCTGCAGACTGCATACTTCTGGTTTCCAGAAGAACAGCCTATGGTGAACGGAAGGCCCAATATACGGAAGTGAGGCTAAGCAGCCATGTGCAGGACGTGACGATTCCTTGGGTGAGCCCAGTACCAGAGCGCTATGTATCGGCTCTGCAAGTATGGAAGCCTCCTTGGATGGCGGGGAATGCCCATGGTCTGCCCCTGCCTTCCCTTGAGGGCTGACCAGAATCTTTGGCTGTTCTATATGGACCAGCTGGGATGGGGGATAACACCACAACAGTGAGAGTCAAACGTCCTAAGAAACCCCCGGGAAGGTTAACCCGGTCAACAAATGCCCGCAGAAGTCGGATGTGTCGGCCTAACAGCGCAAGAACGCAGCTCTGCTGTAAACAGGCACAACGCAATCACATCCGGAAAAAAAACTCCGGATGAACGAAGAAGAAGAAGAAGAAGAATAATATAAATGAAAATGAACAGGTTAATAAAAGAGTCTGGGAGAACAGGAAGCTTACTGCCAAAACAAAAGTCCTTGTCTATCAAGCCTGTGTCCTTAGTACTCTTCTTTATGGCAGTGAAACCTGGTGAAACCTGGACAACTTACTCACACCAAGAGAAACGTTTAAACAGGTTTTATATGCGGTGTCTGCGAAGAATTCTTGGTATTAAGTGGCAAGACAAAATCACAAATACTGAAGTATTGGAAAGATCAGGTTGTGTGACGGTTTATTCCATGCTGTCTTCGTAGACTTAGATGGATAGGACATCTTAGGAGGATGGATGATGGTAGAATACCAAAGGACATCTTTTTCGGTGAATTACAGATGGGTAAGAGATCTCAGGGTCGGCCTCTACTACGATACAAAGATGTGTGTAAGCGGGACACGATTGATACAGGCATTGATAATGCACAGTGGGAGCAAGTCGCCGCTGAACGTGTTGCATGGAGGGCAAACATCAGAAATGGAATAAAGACAAAGGAGTAAATTATTACAAATAAGTCACACACCGAACGTGTGAGATGTAAGATGGTGCATGATGGTGGAAATGACCACGTGTTCACATGCACCCACTGTGAACGGACATTTACAGCGTGAATTGGCCTTATCAGTCACATTCGCTACCGCCATGGGTAAAAGTTATTATGCCTTTTTAAAGCACAAACTATTGTCTGTCAAGACGGCAAGGTGCCAATGTGTATGTATATGTATAAATATATGTAGAAATGTTATTCCATCTTTGTGTGTATGTTCAGTATTCATATTTTTATGTTTACTGCCACATGAATTCATCACGCATAATACAAAGGCTTGTTGACTGCCTGTTTCATACTGATTATGCTTTCTTGAATTCGGATAGAATGACAGCTAAACATTTGCTGCAAGAGTGCCCAATATATGCAGAACAGAGAAAGATATTTTGGTCCACACCTGCTTCATTTGAGGACAAGCTCTATGGAGATATCAACAAGCTCAAGTCGACTGCAGCTTACTTTAACTGTATTCAGGTTAACATTTAAATGTACATGAAGAAGTATTTAGACTGCCACACTTCATACCACAGGCATGTCGGTTACACAAGCCTCCCAGAGGCATGAAATGGAATATTGCTTGGATAGCAAATCCATTATGTGGAAAGTCCGAATCGAAAGCTCACTGTGTGGGCTTCATAAAAGGTGGAAAAAGTGTCCTAGTGGCACAAAATGGAATATTGCTTGGATAGCAAATCCATTACGTGGAAAGTCCGAATCGAAAGCTCACTGTGTGGATGTCATCTGCACACTGCATTCTTCTGGCTTCTGGAAGCACAGCCTATGGTGAACGGAAGGCCCAATATACAGAAGTGAGGCTAAGCAGCCATGTGCAGGACGTGACGATTCCTTGGGTGAGCCCAGTACCAGAGCGCTGTGTGTTGGCTCTGCAATTATGGAAGCCTCCTTGGATGGCGGGGAATGCCCATGGTCTGCCCCTGCCTTCCCTTGAGGGCCGACCAGGATGCCTTTGGCTGTTCTATATGGGCCAGCTGGGATGGGAGATAACACCACAACAGTGAGAGTCTAACGTCCTAAGAAACCCCCCGGGAAGGTTAACCCGGTCAACAAATGCCCGCAGAAGTCGGATGTGTCGGCCTAATGGCGCAAGAACGCAGCTCTGCTGTAAACAGGCACAACGCAATCACGTCCGGAAAAAAAACTCCGGATGAACGAAGAAGAAGAAGAAGAAGAAGAAGAACTATCAGTGTGTAGAACAGTCAGTCTGTAGAACTGTCAGTCTGTAGAACTGTAAGTCTGTAGAACTTCATGTCTGTAGAATTGTCAGTCTGTAGAACTGTCAGTCTGTAGAACTGTCAGTCTGTAGAACAGTCAGTCTTTAGAACTGTCAGTCTGTAGATCTGTCAGTCTGTAGAACAGTCAGTTTTTAGAACTGTCAGTCTTTAGAACTTCATGTCTGTAGAACTGTCAGTCTGTAGAACTTCATGTCTGTAGAACTTCATGTCTGTAGAACTGTCAGTCTGTAGAACTGTCAGTCTGTAGAACTGTCAGACTGTAGAACTGTCAGTCTGTAGAACTGTCAGTTTGTAGAACTGTCAGTCTGTAGAACTTCATGTCTGTAGAACTGTCAGTCTGTAGAACTATCAGTCTGTAGAACTGTCAGTCTGTAGAACTATCAGTCTGTAGAACTTCATGTCTGTAGAAGTGTCAGTCGGTAGAACTGTCAGTCTGTAGAACTGTCAGACTGTAGAACTGTCAGTCTGTAGAACTGTCAGTCTATAGAACTGTCAGAGTGTAGAACTATTAGTCTGTAGAACTATCAGTTTGTAGAACTATCAGTTTGTAGAACTGTCAGTCTGTAGAACTGTCAGTCTGTAGAACTGTCAGTCTGTAGAACTATCAGTCTGTAGAACTGGCAGTCTATAGAACTGTCAGAGTGTAGAACTATCAGTCGGTAAAACTATCAGTCTGTAGAACTGTCAGTCTGTAGAACTGTCAGTCTGTAGAACTATCAGTCTGTAGAACTGTCAGTCTGTAGAACTATCAGTCTGTAGAACTTCATGTCTGTAGAACTATCAGTGTGTAGAACTGTCAGTCTGTAGAACTGTCAGTCTGTAGAACTGTCAATGTGTAGAACTGTCAGTCTGTAGAACTGTCAGTCTGTAGAACTGTCAGTCTGTAGAACTATCAGTGTGTAGAACAGTCAGTCTGTAGAACTGTCAGTCTGTAGAACTTCATGTCTGTAGAACTGTCAGTCTGTAGAACTGTCAGTCTGTAGAACTGTCAGTCTGTAGAACTGTCTGTAGAACAGTCAGTCTTTAGAACTGTCAGTCTGTAGAACTGTCAGTCTGTAGAACAGTCAGTCTTTAGAACTGTCAGTCTTTAGAACTTCATGTCTTTAGAACTGTCAGTCTGTAGAACTGTCAGTCTGTAGAACTGTCAGTTTGTAGAACTGTCAGTCTGTAGAACTGTCAGTCTGTAGAACTTCATGTCTGTAGAACTGTCAGTCTGTAGAACTGTCAGACTGTAGAACTGTCAGTCTGTAGAACTGTCAGTCTGTAGAACTATCAGTGTGTAGAACAGTCAGTCTGTAGAACTGTCAGTCTGTAGAACTGTAAGTCTGTAGAACTTCATGTCTGTAGAATTGTCAGTCTGTAGAACTGTCAGTCTGTAGAACTGTCAGTCTGTAGAACAGTCAGTCTTTAGAACTGTCAGTCTGTAGAACTGTCAGTCTGTAGAACAGTCAGTCTTTAGAACTGTCAGTCTTTAGAACTGTCAGTCTTTAGAACTGTCAGTCTGTAGAACTTCATGTCTGTAGAACTGTCAGTCTGTAGAACTGTCAGTCTGTAGAACTGTCAGACTGTAGAACTGTCAGTCTGTAGAACTGTCAGTTTGTAGAACTGTCAGTCTGTAGAACTTCATGTCTGTAGAACTGTCAGTCTGTAGAACTATCAGTCTGTAGAACTGTCAGTCTGTAGAACTATCAGTCTGTAGAACTTCATGTCTGTAGAAGTGTCAGTCGGTTGAACTGTCAGTCTGTAGAACTGTCAGACTGTAGAACTGTCAGTCTGTAGAACTGTCAGTCTATAGAACTGTCAGAGTGTAGAACTATTAGTCTGTAGAACTATCAGTTTGTAGAACTATCAGTCTGTAGAACTATCAGTCTGTAGAACTGTCAGAGTGTAGAACTGTCAGAGTGTAGAACTATCAGTCGGTAAAACTATCAGTCTGTAGAACTGTCAGTCTGTAGAACTGTCAGTCTGTAGAACTATCAGTCTGTAGAACTGTCAGTCTGTAGAACTATCAGTCTGTAGAACTTCATGTCTGTAGAACTATCAGTCTGTAGAACTGTCAGTGTGTAAAACTGTCAGTCTGTAGAACTTCATGTCTGTAGACCTGTCAGTCTGTAGAACTGTCAGTCTGTAGAACTATCAGTCTGTAGAACTTCATGTCTGTAGAACTGTCAGTCGGTAGAACTGTCAGTCGGTAGAACTGTCAGTCTGTAGAACTGTCAGTCTGTAGAACTGTCAGTCTGTAGAACTATCAGTCTGTAGAACTTCATGTCTGTAGAACTTCATGTCTGTAGAACTGTCAGTCGGTAGAACTGTCAGTCTGTAGAACTGTCATTCTATAGAACTGTTAGTATGTAGAACTGTCAGAGTGTAGAACTTCATGTCTGTAGAACTTCATGTCTGTAGACCTGTCAGTCTGTAGAACTGTCAGTCTGTAGAACTGTCAGAGTGTAGAACTTCATGTCTGTAGACCTGTCAGTCTGTATAACTATACATCTGTAGAACTGTTTGTCTAAGTGTAAGTGATTGTGCAGTCTAAGCCAGTAGTCAGTCTCAGTGATGTTCCAGTCTCTGTGAATGTTCAGTCTAAGCTAGTATTAAATCTCAGTGAAATCTTGTTCTTTCTCAGTAATTGTTCAGTCTCTGTGATTGTCCACCTTGTTCTGTTGTGTGACCAGGACCAGGAGCTGAGAGGCAGCAGTGATGTGGAGCAGATGTCCAGCCTGGTGTGGGTCTGTACTGCCAACCATGACTCCAGTCAAGTGTCAGTCATTGATGCCAACAACCCTGCGGACATTCTGGAGACATTCTCCGTTTCTGTGTCACACATATTGTGTATTGCCAGTGTACCAGGTATGAGCTGTAGTTGAGCATTGTTTGAAATAAACCCAGCGTTGTTTGATATCACTTAGAGATGTGATACATAAACCTTGTTTTTTCTTCGCATATCCTTTACAGGACATCGTTGTCAACATCAGCATCTTTCAGCTGATTATTGATTTCTTGGCAAGGTTACGCCCAGTAGTTTGCCATTGCTTTCTGCTCACATACCCCGTAAGTTACCGACATGGAGAGAACCGCTACCAATTCTCACGCACATCACGTTACTCACGAGAGTATACGAGATTACAGAGAAAGTCGTGTAACCCCTAGACCAGGGACACTGGCGATATATAAACCTATAGATGTGATATATAAACTTAGAGATGTGATATATGATCTTAGATATGTGATATATAAGCTTAGATATGTGATATATAAACTTAGAGATGCGATATATGAACTTAAAGATGTTATCTTCTTCTTCTTCAGCATTCCGAGCCATTGAGGTTCTTTGCTGCAAATACAATCTGTCTCCATTCGTCTCTCTGGTGGACCTTCTCTTGCCAGTCGTTGATTCCAAGTGCTTGTAGGTCTGTATGTATATTATCTCTCCACCGCCTTCTTGGTCTACCTCGGGGTCTACGGTCATTTATTTCCTGAGTGTAAGCGAGTTTTGTTTCCCTATTATCTTCCATTCTTTCTATATGCCCCAGCCATTGTAGTCTATTAGCCTTCATGATACCAGTGATTAGCGGGGACTTAAACAAATCATAAATGTCTTTGTTACTTCTTCTTTTCCACTCTCCACTTTGTGTATCCCTAATGGGTCCAAAGATGCGTCTTAAAATTTTGTTCTCAAAGGTTTGTAACAAGGCTTCGTCTCCTTTCATTGTACTCCAGGTTTCAGAGCCATACAGCACAACTGGTCTGATCAGTGTTTTGTATATTGTGATTTTGGTGTTACGAGATAGCGCCTTTGATTTTAGTAGATGTTGTAGTGCATAGTATATCTTATTTCCAGAGTTGATTCTAGTTTGTATTTCTTCCCTTATGATGTTGGAGCAGTTGAAGATTGTACCCAGGTATTTGTATGTTTCCGTTCTTTTAATGGTCATATTATCTATTTGTATGTGGCCAGAGTTTTTAGCCATTCCGTCTCTTGAAATTACCATATATTCTGTCTTATCTTGGTTGATAACCAACCCCATCTGTTGGGCTTTTTCCTTTAAGTGAGTCAATATTTCTAATGTCTTTTGTTCACTTTGCCCTATAATATCTATATCATCTGCATAACCAAGCAGCTTGGATGTTCCTCCAATATCACATTCCTCCTTTACCTTCCTTACAACTTTCTCTAGAGCCAGAATTGAAGAGTAGGCGCGATAGTGCATCACCTTCCAGGGCCCTTTCAAGCCAGATGTTATTTGGAAGGGGTCTGATTTCCTGCCTTTATATGTTACTATATTATAAGTATCTTCCATGCATAGTTTGGGTCATGTTAATTAACTTCCTTGGTATTCCAAATTCCTGCATAACATTCCATAGACTATTCCTATGGACACTATCATAAGCCTTTTTAAAATCCACAAAAATGTTATGGAGATCTCTTTTATATTCCCAATGTTTCTCGGCTATTTGTCGTAAGATAAATATCTGATCTATTGTTGATCTGTTTTGTCTAAAACCCGCCTGGTAGTCACCTAATATGTCTTCTGAATATGGTTTTAGTCTATTTAGTAATACTGCGGATAGTATCTTATAGCTTGTGGACAGTAGTGATATTCCTCTATAATTTCCACATTGGAACTTGTCTCCTTTCTTAAAGATAGGTATCAATAATGACTCTTTCCAGTCATGGGGTAATTCTTCTGTCCTCCAGATTTTTATTATTAGTTCGTATAGCTTTAGATGTAATGCATGGCCACCTGCCTTTATAAATTCAGCAGCAATTCCATCAGTCCCAGTTGCCTTATTGTTTTTAAGTCGTGTGATTACATATAGGATTTCTTCAAATGTAGGTTCTTCAATTTGTGGTTCGCATGTTAGAACCTCTTCCTGTGGGAAAATGTTACTTGGAGCTTCACAATTTAGTAATTCAATAAATATTCTTTCCATGTGTTGCACATTTCTTCATTGGTATTTATCATATTCCCATTTTTGTCTTTAAACCATATGTGTTTTGGTTGGTGCCCTCGTTTCATTGACTTCAGTACTTTAAAAAACTTTCTGGATTCATTTTTCTGGTGATTAGTTTCCAAATCTTTGATTATATTACTCATATATTCTCGCTTCTGCTGTCTGACTATTTTTGTAGCCTCTTTACATTCATTTCTATAATGCTCTTCCTTTTTGGATGTTATTGATGTCATTTAACCATACATGTCTGGCATTCTTCTTCTTAGTGACTGCTTCTTCACATTTTTGATTGAACCATCTGTTCTTTCTATGCGTGGTTGACACACCGAGACATTCTTCTGCGGTAGATTGAATTGTATTCTTGATGTTCAACCAAGTTTGGTCAACGCTTTCCTCCAAAGGGTTTTGCAAAGTTTCAAGTTTACATTTTATTTCATCTGTAAATTTCTCTTTGACTGTAATGTCTTGTAGTTTTTCTCTGTTATATGTTGGGTGTAATCTTTGTAATTTAGTATAGAAAGCTCTCTTAAGTTTTATTTTAAATTTTGCTCCAACGAGGAAATGGTCACTATGGCACTCAGCTCCTCTATAACTTCTGACTTGCTGTATGTTTGATGCATTTCTGTTGTTAATTAAAATGTGATCTATTTGATTATAGGTTCTCTTGTCACATGATTTCCAAGTTTGTTTGTGTATATCCTTTCTTTGTAGTCTGGTACTGCTAATCTGCAGTCCTTTGGCTTCTGCCAGGTTGATGACTCTCCATCCATTATCATTTGAAGTTGTATGTAGGCTTTCCATACCGGCCACTTTTTTATTAGTTTGCTCTCTACCTATTTTTGCATTGAAGTCTCCCAGCACAATCAGGATGTCCTGTTTGGGGGTTTCTTCTATGACATCTTCCAGATCATTATAAAAGTCTTCTTTAATATCATCTTCTTTCTCTTCAGTAGGTGCATGTACATTAATCATCGTTATATTTTTCCCATTTACCTTTTATTCGTAATTTACTAATCCTGTCATTAAAAGCTTTAAAGTTTAAAATGTTCCCCCATAACTCTTTTTTGATGACAAATCCTGTTCCTAATTCATGTTTATTTTGGGTGTTTCCTCCATATATTATAATCATTCCATTTTGCTCTAAAGTACCCTCTCCTGGCCACCTTATTTCTTGAATTGCTGTGATATCCATTTGATATTCAACCAGCTCCCGGGTTAGTTCTTCGGCCGCTCCAGCTCGATATAGTGTCCGTACATTCCATGTTCCAAATCTCAAAAGTCCTTTAACGTTCCAAGGTCGTTGTCCAGATAAGTCAGTCCGATATCGAGGCTCATGTATTTGTTTCGTAACAAAAAAAGGTTTTTACAAAGGTGGGGATGTTAACCCCACGCTTCAACCCCCAACCTGGAGGACCAGGGTGTTTCTCTTTGTCTGTTCTCTACCCTTTGACCTGTCCGGCTTGGGAGGCCCTGCTGGTAGCTACGCTACCGCCGGCATAGCTCTCAGGGTCATTGAGAAACTCAAGCTCCCCCACCACGACAAGGTGGAAACACCATCGGGGGAGTTAAAGATGTTATATTATCTTTAAAATGTGGTATTAACTAACAGATGTAACATACACTTAGAGATATGATGTATAAACGTATAGATGTGATATAAACTTGAAGATATGATGTAAACTTAAAAATGTGATATATAAACCCAGAGACAACATATTAACGTAAAACTAAGATATTAACTTAGAGATATGATATACAAACTTAGAAATGTGATATACAAACTTATAATGTGATATGTATATTTAGACATGATATATAAACTTAGAGATGTGATATAAACTTGGACATGTAATATATATTTTAACATGTGATATAAAATTAGATGTGATATAAATTTGGGCATGTGATATAAACTTGGGCATGTGATATAAACTTCACCATGTGATATAAACTTGGACATATGATATAAACTTGAACATGTGATATAAACTTGGCCATGTGATATAAACTTGGCCATATGATATAAACTTGGCCATGTGATATAAACTTGGACATATGATATAAACTTGGCCATGTGATATAAACTTGGACATATGATATAAGCTTGGACATATGATATAAACTTGGGCACATAACCCAAGACTGTGTGAGATGGTGAACCAAGGCTGCCCATGCACACCAACATGGCACATGATGATGATGTACAATTTGTGAAAGAAAAATCATTGACAGAGATGATACATGCTCCTGAAGTAACATGAGTGGACTTGATGATGATGATGATGATGATGATGATGATGATGATGATGATGATGGTGATGATGATGATGACATGTTTGTCCACCAGGAGATGACTCTCATTGGGCAGTATCTTCCAGTGAGCTGCCTGAGCCAAGAGTTGTGCAAGCCGAGGGCAGCCCAGCAGCTTCAGCTTTGCCAGCCAGCAGCCTGACACCTGCAACAGGGGTCAGTAGCCCACCTTCGGATCTCAATGACAATGGCAGCTCATTGCTGTCTGAGGAGAGCGAGGTTCTGACTGAAAGCATGCACAAGATGAGCAGTGTACTGCCGACCATGTGGATGGGCACTCAAGATGGGAGGTATCTGGCTGGCTCACTCACTCACTCACTTACTTATTAATTCACTCACCCCCCCCCCCCCCCCAAGCCACCCACTCACTCATTCACCCACTCACTTATTCTCTCATTCACTCATTTATTCTCTCTCACTAACTCACTCACCCACCACTTACTCACTCACTCATTTATACTCTGACTCACTCACTCATTCATACAACATATTGAAGGGATAAGTAAAATACAGGATCAAGTCTACATTTTGAGGGATGGGGTGAATGGTTACATGGTCTCACAACAGCACAAGTCAGACACAGACCTGTCCCTGGCATTGAGGTATATGGTGCCAGCTCTAGACTTGTATTGCCCAGTCAGCACTAGATGGTGCCAGCTCTAGACTTGTATTGCCCAGCCAGCACTAGATGGTGCCAGCTCTAGACTTGTATTGCCCAGTCAGCACTAGATGGTGCCAGCTCTAGACTTGTATTGCCCAGTCAGCGCTAGATAGTGTCAGCTCTAGACTTGTATTGCCCAGCCAGCACTAGATGGTGCCAGCTCTAGGCTTGTATTGCCCAGCCAGCACTAGATGGTGCCAGCTCTAGACTTGTATTGCCCAGTCAGCACTAGATGGTGCCAGCTCTAGACTTGTATTGCCCAGCCAGCACTAGATGGTGCCAGCTCTAGACTTGTATTGCCCAGTCAGCACTAGATGGTGCCAGCTCTAGGCTTGTATGTATTGCCCAGTCAGCACTAGATGGTGCCAGCTCTAGACTTGTATTGCCCAGTCAGCACTAGATGGTGCCAGCTCTAGACTTGTATTGCCCAGCCAGCACTAGATGGTGCCAGCTCTAGACTTGTATTGCCCAGTCAGCACTAGATGGTGCCAGCTCTAGACTTGTATTGCCCAGTCAGCACAAGATGGTGCCAGCTCTAGACTTGTATTGCCCAGCCAGCACTAGATGGTGCCAGCTCTAGGCTTGTATGTATTGCCCAGTCAGCACTAGATGGTGCCAGCTCTAGACTTGTATTGCCCAGCCAGCACTAGATGGTGCCAGCTCTAGGTTTGTATGTATTGCCCAGTCAGCACTAGATGGTGCCAGCTCTAGACTTGTATTGCCCAGCCAGCACTAGATGGTGCCAGCTCTAGGCTTGTATGTATTGCCCAGTCAGCACTAGATGGTGCCAGCTCTAGACTTGTATTGCCCAGCCAGCACTAGATGGTGCCAGCTCTAGACTTGTATTGCCCAGTCAGCACTAGATGGTGCCAGCTCTAGACTTGTATTGCCCAGCCAGCACTAGATGGTGCCAGCTCTAGACTTGTATTGCCCAGTCCAGCACTAGATGGTGCCAGCTCTAGGCTTGTATGTATTGCCCAGCCAGCACTAGATGGTGCCAGCTCTAGGCTTGTATGTATTGCCCAGCCAGCACTAGATGGTGCCAGCTCTAGACTTGTATTGCCCAGTCAGCACTAGATGGTGCCAGCTCTAGGACTTGTATTGCCCAGCCAGCACTAGATGGTGCCAGCTCTAGACTTGTATTGCCCAGTCAGCACTAGATGGTGCCAGCTCTAGACTTGTATTGCCCAGCCAGCACTAGATGGTGCCAGCTCTAGGACTTGTATTGCCCAGTCAGCACTAGATGGTGCCAGCTCTAGGACTTGTATGTATTGCCCAGTCAGCACTAGATGGTGCCAGCTCTAGGCTTGTATGTATTGCCCAGTCAGCACTAGATGGTGCCAGCTCTAGACTTGTATTGCCCAGTCAGCACTAGATGGTGCCAGCTCTAGACTTGTATTGCCCAGTCAGCACTAGATGGTGCCAGCTCTAGACTTGTATTGCCCAGTCAGCACTAGATGGTGCCAGCTCTAGACTTGTATTATTGCCCAGTCAGCACTAGATGGTGCCAGCTCTAGACTTGTATGTATTGCCCAGTCAGCACTAGATGGTGCCAGCTCTAGACTTGTATTGCCCAGTCAGCACTAGATGGTGCCAGCTCTAGACTTGTATTGCCCAGTCAGCACTAGATGGTGCCAGCTCTAGGCTTGTATGTATTGCCCAGCCAGCACTAGATGGTGCCAGCTCTAGGACTTGTATGTATTGCCCAGCCAGCACTAGATGGTGCCAGCTCTAGACTTGTATGTATTGCCCAGTCAGCACTAGATGGTGCCAGCTCTAGGCTTGTATGTATTGCCCAGTCAGCACTAGATGGTGCCAGCTCTAGGCTTGTATGTATTGCCCAGTCAGCACTAGATGGTGCCAGCTCTAGACTTGTATTGCCCAGTCAGCACTAGATGGTGCCAGCTCTAGACTTGTATTGCCCAGTCAGCACTAGATGGTGCCAGCT
The DNA here is from genome assembly GCA_014155875.1 of Cepaea nemoralis. NCBI lineage: Eukaryota > Metazoa > Mollusca > Gastropoda > Stylommatophora > Helicidae > Cepaea > Cepaea nemoralis. The sequence continues at coordinate 21,622 of JACEFZ010017842.1, forward strand.
CTAGGCTTGTATGTATTGCCCAGTCAGCACTAGATGGTGCCAGCTCTAGACTTGTATGTATTGCCCAGTCAGCACTAGATGGTGCCAGCTCTAGACTTGTATGTATTGCCCAGTCAGCACTAGATGGTGCCAGCTCTAGACTTGTATTGCCCAGTCAGCACTAGATGGTGCCAGCTCTAGACTTGTATTGCCCAGTCAGTACTAGATGGTGCCAGCTCTAGACTTGTATTGCCCAGTCAGTACTAGATGGTGCCAGCTCTAGACTTTGTATTGCCCAGTCAGTACTAGATGGTGCCAGCTCTAGACTTGTATTGCCCAGCCAGTACTAGATGGTGCCAGCTCTAGACTTGTATTGCCCAGTCAGTACTAGATGGTGCCAGCTCTAGACTTGTATGTATTGCCCAGTCAGCACTAGATGGTGCCAGCTCTAGACTTGTATTGCCCAGTCCAGTACTAGATGGTGCCAGCTCTAGGCTTGTATGTATTGCCCAGTCAGCACTAGATGGTGCCAGCTCTAGACTTGTATTGCCCAGTCAGCACTAGATGGTGCCAGCTCTAGACTTGTATTGCCCAGTCAGCACTAGATGGTGCCAGCTCTAGACTTGTATTGCCCAGTCCAGTACTAGATGGTGCCAGCTCTAGACTTGTATTGCCCAGTCAGCACTAGATGGTGCCAGCTCTAGGCTTGTATGTATTGCCCAGTCAGCACTAGATGGTGCCAGCTCTAGACTTGTATTGCCCAGCCAGTACTAGATGGTGCCAGCTCTAGACTTGTATTGCCCAGTCAGCACTAGATGGTGCCAGCTCTAGACTTGTATTGCCCAGTCAGCACTAGATGGTGCCAGCTCTAGACTTGTATGTATTGCCCAGTCAGCACTAGATGGTGCCAGCTCTAGGCTTGTATTGCCCAGTCAGCACTAGATGGTGCCAGCTCTAGGCTTGTATTGCCCAGTCAGCACTAGATGGTGCCAGCTCTAGACTTGTATTGCCCAGTCAGCACTAGATGGTGCCAGCTCTAGACTTGTATGTATTGCCCAGTCAGCACTAGATGGTGCCAGCTCTAGACTTGTATTGCCCAGTCAGCACTAGATGGTGCCAGCTCTAGACTTGTATGTATTGCCCAGTCAGCACTAGATGGTGCCAGCTCTAGGCTTGTATGTATTGCCCAGTCAGCACTAGATGGTGCCAGCTCTAGACTTGTATTGCCCAGTCAGCACTAGATGGTGCCAGCTCTAGGCTTGTATGTATTGCCCAGTCAGCACTAGATGGTGCCAGCTCTAGGCTTGTATGTATTGCCCAGTCAGCACTAGATGGTGCCAGCTCTAGACTTGTATTGCCCAGTCAGCACTAGATGGTGCCAGCTCTAGGCTTGTATGTATTGTCCAGCCAGCACTAGATGGTGCCAGCTCTAGACTTGTATTGCCCAGCCGCACAGATGGTGCCACTCTAGACTATGTATTGCCCAGGTCGCACTAGATGTGCTTCTGCTCTAGTTTAGTTTGTACATGACTGTGCCACTCAGACTGTATGCCCAGCGCATGTGGGCCATCAGATGTATGAGGATGATACTTTGTCATTTTAACATGAATGTATTGAAACCAGGAATTGTATGCAATTGGATGCTACAGTTGTGTATGAAAGATGACTAGTTAATGTGTGTTCTAGTATCCTGTAATGTATGACAGGATTTGATCTCATCAGTTGTATGCATTGTGCGTATCCAGTTTTTATCTCTTGCTTCCCTGATTGTATCTATTCTTAGTTTTGCTGTTCCCCGCTCGTATTCCTTCTTGTGCTGTCTCCTCCAGCTTTCTGTATGTCCTATCTTGTGCTGTCTCCTCCAGCTTCCTGTATGTCCTATCTTGTGCTGTCTCCTCCAGCTTCCTGTATGTCCTATCTTGTGCTGTCTCCTCCAGCTTCCTGTATGTCCTATCTTGTGCTGTCTCCTCCAGCTTCCTGTATGTCCTATCTTGTGCTGTCTCCTCCAGCTTCCTGTATGTCCTATCTTGTGCTTTCTCCTCCAGCTTCCTGTATGTCCTATCTTGTGCTGTCTCCTCCAGCTTCCTGTATGGTCCTATCTTGTGCTGTCTCCTCCAGCTTCCTGTATGTCCTATCTTGTGCTGTCTCCTCCAGCTTCCTGTATGTCCTATCTTGTGCTGTCTCCTCCAGCCCCCTCTGCCAAGTGCAAAGCTTTGTAGTGGCTCGAACAATGCACTTGACAATTTAAGGATCCGCTATGCATACAAACCACAGAAGTCTTTTGCGTCCTTAGTCAACACATTCAGTTTTATTGCTGAACAGTACTCACACGTGACTGTCATACGCCACTGGCTTCCTGCCGTTATCGCATCCTGCGTATGACCAGCACACCCACTGTTTATGAATATAATGCATGGTTAGCCTAATCGTCATGTAAGACCTTGGTTGGTGCATATTGAAGATCTCACACTACCTCTTTCTAACTTAATTACCAAGTCTACTCATGCACATAACCTGTAACCAACAATCACTTGTCACTGCGTGTATCTGCCCTCCATTCTGGTCAAGTGTGTTGTCAAACAGTGTTGAATGTCACGCTGCCACTTGCCGGCGTTCGCGGCCCCATCATCAGGCATCGGCTAAAGAGTGTTGCTTCATGATCACCAAATTCCATAAAGGGAGTTGTATTTAACTTTGAACTGCGTCTCAGATGATCTTATAGCTGCTTATTCTTCTCAATCGAACCTTCCCTGTCCACATCTTGGCCTCCACTGCCCAACACAGTGTCTGCCATTCTCAGCCTGAGAGCAGTCATGTGACCACGTTAGCTCCACTCACTCACATCACCGGTGTTTCCTCGCTTTTCCCCTACCGTGTGTCTTAGCGGCATCTGTCTAGTTTCTTCGTTTGACACATCTACTATATTCCCTGTATCCATCTCATGGCACCCTCCATGTCCTATCTTGTGCTGTCTCCTCCAGCTCCCTTCATGTCCTATCGTGTGCTGTTTCCTCCAGCTCCCTCCATGTCCTATCTTGTGCTGTCTCCTCCAGCTCCCTCCATGTCCTATCTTGTGCTGTCTCCTCCAGCTCCCTCCATGTCCTATCTTGTGCTGTCTCCTCCAGCTCCCTCCATGTCCTATCTTGTGCTGTCTCCTCCAGCTTCCTATATGTCCTATCTTGTGCTGTCTCCTCCAGCTCCCTCCATGTCCTATCTTGTGCTGTCTCCTCCAACACTCTCAATGTCCTATCTTGTGCTGTCTCCTCCAGCTCCCTCCATGTCCTATCTTGTGCTGTCTCCTCCAGCTCCCTCCATGTCCTATCTTGTGCTGTCTCCTCCAGCTCCCTCCATGTCCTATCTTGTGCTGTCTCCTCCAGCTCCCTCCATGTCCTATCTTGTGCTGTCTCCTCCAGCTCCCTCCATGTCCTATCTTGTGCTGTCTCCTCCAGCTCCCTCCATGTCCTATCTTGTGCTGTCTCCTCCAGCTCCCTCCATGTCCTATCTTGTGCTGTCTCCTCCAACACTCTCAATGTCCTATCTTGTGCTGTCTCCTCCAGCTCCCTCCATGTCCTATCTTGTGCTGTCTCCTCCAGCTCCCTCCATGTCCTATCTTGTGCTGTCTCCTCCAACACTCTCAATGTCCTATCTTGTGCTGTCTCCTCCAGCTCCCTCCATGTCCTATCTTGTGCTGTCTCCTCCAGCTCCCTCCATGTCCTATCTTGTGCTGTCTCCTCACAGCTCCTCCATGTCCTATCTTGTGCTGTCTCCTCCAGCTCCCTCCATGTCCTATCTTGTGCTGTCTCCTCCAGCTCCCTCCATGTCCTGATCTTGTGCTGTCTCCTCCAGCTCCCTCCATGTCCTATCTTGTGCTGTCTCCTCCAACACTCTCCATGTCCTATCTTGTGCTGTCTCCTCCAGCTCCCTCCATGTCCAATTGTGTTCTGTCTACTCCATTTCCCTCCATGTCCTATCTTGTCTGACTCCTCCATTACTCTCCATGTCCTATCTTGTGCTGTCTCCTCGAACCTCCTCCAGGTCCTATCTTGTGCTGTCTCCTCGAATCTCCTCCAACACCTCAAATGTTATTAATCTCTGTCTCCTCCAACCCTCTCCATGTCATTAATCTCTGTTTCCTCCAACTCTCTCCATGTCCTCCCATGTTATTAATCTCTGTTTCCTCCAACTCCTTCCATGTCCTATCTTGTTCTGTCTCCTTCAACTCCCTCCATGTCCTACCTTGTTCTGTCTCCTCCAACCCCTTCTATGTCCTCCCATGTTATTAATCTCTGCCTCTCCAACCCCCTCCTTGTCCTCTCATGTTATTAATCTCTGTCTCCTCCAACTTCCTCCATGTCCTACTATGTTATTAATCTCTGTCTCTAATTCTCTTCTCAGTTTGGTTTTAGGTCCCCCTCCATGTCCTCTCATGTTATTCATCTGTCTCTATTCTCTTCTCTGTATATTTGAGGTCTCCCTCCAGCTCCCGCCGTGTCTTCCCATGCTCTTCTCTGTGTATTTGAGGTCTCCCTCCATGTCCTCCCATGTTATTCATCTCTGTTTCCTCCAACTCCCCCCATGTCCTATCTTGTTCTGTCTCCTTCAACTCCCTCCATGTCCTACCTTGTTCTGTCTCCTCCAACCCCTTCTATGTCCTCCCATGTTATTAATCTCTGCCTCCTCCAACCCCCTCCTTGTCCTCTCATGTTATTAATCTCTGTCTCCTCCAACTTCCTCCATGTCCTCCCATGTTATTCATCTCTGTCTCTAATTCTCTTCTCAGTTTGGTTTTAGGTCTCCCTCCATGTCCTCCCATGTTATTCATCTCTGTCTCTAATTCTCTTCTCCATATATTTTAAGTCCTCCTCCATGTCCTCCCATGTTATTCATCTCTGTCTCTAATTCTTTTCTCCATATATTTTATGTCCTCCTCCATGTCCTCCCATGTTATTCATCTCTGTCTCTAATTCTCTTCTCCATATATTATATGTCTTGTTCTATTTATGTTGCCCAGTGGGATCCAGAGAAGGATCTTCCAGTGACACTATCATCAGGTGTTCTCAGTATTTGTCACATCTGGTGGCAGCTTCTTTCTCTCAACTCTTGATTCCCTGCAATCTGCTCCCCAAGCTCCACATAGTGATTCTGTCTTACAATTTTAGTCCTTCTGTTCTGCTCATCATCAGGTAATGAATATTTGCAGTTCACTAGTCATTGCTCTTTGTTTTTTATCCACACAGCAATACTGATTTGACTTTAGAGTTACACATTCTAAGTTTAATTTTCTGTGACTTGCACACATTTTCCTAGTGCTATGAATGATCTTCTTGCCTGGCGTATTCTTATTTTAATGTCTCTTTCTATCTGTTCCCTGTTTGTTTACATTGGCCACCTACACAGATGTATGATACACTTGATAGACCACTGAGTGAACTAACAGAGATAGTGAAGTTTATACAGGAGACAAGAAGGCAAATGCAGACTGACAGGAGCCTAGTGAGCTCACGTCAGTTTTAAGTGTGTAATATGCGTTGGCATGGACTGAACAGAAGAGTTGAAAATACTATTGAAAGGGTCACTCAAGCTGAGACCATCACAGGAACAGGAGGATCAAAAGTCGAACTGATGGTGGCAAGTGTTATTGCTGCCATGTGAATAAAGATCTAGAGAGATACTGTCATAGACAATAAGTTTCAAGGAAAAGGAAGAAGAAGATATATGATTCTGCCTCTTGGAGTGAGTTATTACCAAGTGAGATTGAATTATCATTTGCCTAATTTATTCTCATTTCATTATCTTTTCCCATGAATTTTTAAGCCTGATTTTTTTGGCATCCTCCCCTCCCACCAACCCACCCCATCGAATGTATGTGAACTTGACATTTAATTAATCATTTATTGGTAAAGTTAAGATAAACTTTAGATTGATGATTATCCAGGTAATTGAGTGTTTGAACATTAGAGCAGTATCAGCTGTACTGTAGTTTCTTGTTTGTGGTTGCAGCATATATGTCCACTCATCCGTGTCTGACTGGAGGAGGTGCATCCACTCCGTCAAACTGAGAGACTCGGTCCTGGCCATTGTGTAAGTTATTCATGGATTATCTGTACGTTTAGGGATTGTGAATAAGTGAATTTGGATTCTTGGCAGGTAGATACATGAGTGTTCGAATGAATGAGTGGATGAATTTATGGATTACAAATGAGTGTACGATTAGTGAATAATTGCTGATGAGTATGTGAATTGTAGACAGATGCCATGTAGTTGACTGTCTGTTGTCCACTGTCATGTCCAAACAACCAGTTAAAAGACAAATGTGTATAATCTGTCCACCATGACCAACCCTAGATGTCAAACTCTACAGAAGTCTGCAGAATTTGCAGAAGACAGTATAGTTCATGTGGCAAACACAATTGTAGATATAAGTTGATTCCAGGCGAATAGAAAGAAGATGTAGATAACTATCCTTCATAGTCATGTCCGGGTGGGACAAATGCATATAATTTGATTGTTTGTCCACAGCAATGTCCACATCGCCAGGTGATATGAACGTATATAATTTGACTGTTTGTCCATTGTTAGAATTGGGGGTGCTCTGCAGAGTTAAATGTACTATCACTGGCGAGCAACCCCAGTGAGTCTGGACAAAATCTATATGGCTGAAATAAAGATTAAGCCCATGAATATCCAAGAGAACAGCTGCCAATGGTTCATTAAACAAAGGTGAATTTAGCTGGTCTTGATATCCCCAAGGAGGGGGAAAGGGAAAGTCAGATGCCTAGGTTTATGTCGACAAATGGACTACTAAGCAGGTCAGATTTTCCTCTCTCTTATCTCCCATCCCTGTTATGTAATTATTCCCCCACCAAGGTAAGCAACTGCGTTCCTTGGAAAAAAAGTATAACGACTGAACTATGAGTTTTAAACAAATTACACTCACTTTTATTGTCTATCATTAATCATTGAATATATGATGGTTATCAAGATGATGATAGCGAAACTATAGAGGTTTATGCAATTCAACATTCATATATGTGAAATGATGAAAAGCAAGTACATAACTCTAAGTTACTTGTATCCTGTCTGGATGTATGGCCGGGTTACGTGACAGATAAACACAACCGGTCGGTATTCGGAACAGCGTTCTGTCCTGACGCCACCTGGTCCGTCATTGTCACTGCACGGGAAAACATGGTGCTCTTGTTGAGAGCTTGCCCTAATATCTGATTTGAAACCTTCCAAGCCCAGTCTTTATACCATTTCTTATCTATTCTTATCTGTTCTGTCAGTGGGTGGTAGCCATGTGTTTTTCCTGGCCCAGCCATGTTGTCTGTCCTTTCATAACGTTTACAGTAGCAAGGTTCTTCATCACCTCGCATATGGCTATGAGGTGTTAGCCTAGAGATTTTTATCACCCAAGGAGGTTCCACCTTGTGTCTCGATTCAGCCTGACTTTCCCACCTTGTGTTTGTTGAGAGTTCCCAGTCATGGGTCAGTCTCACGCCTTTTTCACACTTGTGCCTGGCTGAGACATTGCATTATGAATCCAACACTTAATGACTATTGTCTCTGCGAACGTGTATGCTGTTTCATGCCTTGTTCCCACGTAGCAACCAGACCATGGTCGTTTTGATTACTTTGTGTGCAATCTTACGTCCTGGCTTGGCAGAGAGTGCCCTTGTGCAATGGCACGCAACATTGCGTCAGCTTCTTAATTGTAGAGGATACAGTTTATTCTTCTGTAACTCCTCTAAGTGGTCCTTCCTCTCTTATTGAATACTTCCATGTAGGAAAGCATTCTGGTGAAACTCGTGGCATTCTGTGTCACCACGGCAATGTCCACATGATGGGGTGATATGAACGTGTATAATTTGACTGTTTGTCCACAGTAATGTCCACATTACCAGGTGATATGAATGTATATAATTTGACGGTTTATCCACGGCAATGTCCACATCACCAGGTGATATGGATGATATAATTTGACTGTGACTATGGACCACTGAGTGAACTAAAAAAAGACAGTTACATTCATGCAAGAGACAACATTGAAAGACATTTACATTCATGCAAGAGACAACATTGCAGTTATAGACACATTTCAAGCGAATGACGAATGAACGAAGGAACGAACGAACGAACATTATTTTAAAAGGGTAACAAATTGGGCACGCAGGCCCGTCTTACATTCGGCCCTTTCGATCACATGGGGAAAGAAAAAACATTGTCAAATGAAAGTTGTAAACATAAACAGTGCATATTGCAATGTTGTGAGACACATCCCCCATCCACCCTCACACCCCTCAGCCACCCACACATCCCACAGCCACCCACACATCCCCCACCACCCACACATCCCCCACCCCCACACCCCACCCCCACACATACCTCCACCAACACGCAAACACCCACCCACATATTCTCCACCACCCACCCACACTACCCACAACCACCCAGCAAAACACACATCACAAAACCACACACACACATACCCCCGTCATCCCACACATCCCGCACCTATCCACACATACATCCCACACCCTCATAATTTTCCCCACCCACACACACATCAGCCAACCTACACCCACTCATCCACCCAATATCCGCCACCTCTCAACTACACATCCCCCACCTATACACACATCCCCACCCACAAACACATCTCCCCACCTGCCCACACATATCCCCCACCCATAAACACCCAAATATACACACCTCCCACCCACACACACCCCACCACCCATATATACCCCACCCACACACATCCGCCGCTCACACACATCTTCCCACAAACACACACATCCCCCAACCATACACTCATCTCTCACACACATCCACCCACTCACGTACTCATCCATCAACCACTCACACCCACACATCACCCATCCGCCCATCAACACATGCATCTCTCATCTACCCTCCCACCCACACACACCCCAACCACCCAGCCAAACACACATCCCCCATCCTCACATACATCCTTCATCCACCTGCACAACCCACACCTCCCCCACCTCTCACACATCTCCCCTCCCACACAACTCCACCTATAAACATCCCCCCACACACACCCCACATGCATTCCTCATACACATCCCCGCCCACACATCTCTCACTCAATCACACATCTCTCACCCACACACACATCTCCCTACACATCCCCCACCTACAAACATCCTCACCACCCACACATACATCCTCCACCCACTCACATTTACCTCATCCACACTCGCACACTCCCACCCACACAGACATATCCCATTCACAGACACCCCCCCCCCACTCATCCCCCACACCCATTACACACCCATCCCCCAACCCACACAATCTCCTACACACCCATTCATCCACCCAAATACACATTCCCTATCCACACCCCCAACCCACCAACACCCACATACTTCCAATAATCCTCTCAAATATCCCCACACACACACACATCCCTCACACACACACATACATCCCCCACCGACTACACATCCCTTCACCCAGTCACACATCACCCATCAACCATACACATCCCCCACACACAACCCCTCCACACATACATTTCCCCACACCCCCACACACATCCCTCACATACAGACCCACACAAACATCCTCACATCTACACGCATACATGATGCCTCACATGATCACTGAAACTAATGAGAACAAACTCCCACACTTTACACACAGTTGAGACACTGATGATTGTCGTGAGCATTCTTGCAAAAATTGTAAGCAGTGGAGAAAAAATTGTACATATACATTGTGTAGCGTAAAAATTAGTGATGCAATTCAACTCTCTCTCTCTCTCTCTCTCTCTCTCTCTCTCTCTCTCTCTCTCTCTCTCTCTCTCTCTCTCTCTCTCTGTTTTTTTTACATACACACACTCTCACACTCATTCACTCTCACTCACACTCACTAACTCTCCCACTCACTCTACAGTAATTTACATGTGTTAATTTTATGCATGTTAAAATCAAGTGGCATTCAAAGTGATAATATGAAAATGAGAATACACAAAGAATATGAAACAACATATTAGATGACATATGTGTGCTCAATTCTCTCTCTGTGACAGAACAAGAAGAAGACTGTTTGTCATCCACAGCCATGTCCACATAACTAGGTGATACAAATGTATATAATTGACTGTTTGTCCTCCGCCGCCATGTCCATGTAACTGCGTGAGACAAATGTATATAATTGACTGTTGTTCTCCACAGCCATGTCATGTAACTGCGTGAGACAAATGTATATAATTGACTGTTTGTTCTCCACAGCCATGTCCATGTAACTGCGTGAGACAAATGTATATAATTTTACTGTTGTTCTCCACAGCCATGTCCATGTAACTGCGTGAGACAAATGTATATAATTGACTGTTTGTTCTCCACAGCCATGTCCATGTAACTGCGTGAGACAAATGTATATAATTGACTGTTTGTTCTCCACAGCCATGTCCATGTAACTGCGTGAGACAAATGTATATAATTTTACTGTTTGTTCTCCACAGCCATGTCCATGTAACTGCGTGAGACAAATGTATATAATTGACTGTTTGTTCTCCACAGCCATGTCCATGTAACTGCGTGAGACAAATGTATATAATTGACTGTTTGTTCTCCACAGCCATGTCCATGTATAATTGAACTGTTTTGCCCTCTGCTGCCATGTCCATGTAACTGCGTGATACAAATGTATATAATTGACTGTTTGTCATCCACAGCCATGTCCACATAACTAGGTGATACAAATGTATATAATTGACTGTTTGTCATCCACAGCCATGTCCACATAACTAGGTGATACAAATGTATATAATTGACTGTTTGTCATCCACAGCCATGTCCATGTAACTGCATGAGACAAATGTATATAATTGACTGTTTGTTCTCCACAGCCATGTCCATGTAACTGGGTGAGACAAATGTATATAATTTTACTGTTTGTCATCCACAGCCATGTCCATGTAACTGGGTGAGACAAATGTATATAATTTTACTGTTTCTCATCCACAGCCATGTCCATGTAACTGCGTGAGACAAATGTATATAATTTTACTGTTTGTCATCCACAGCCATGTCCATGTAACTGCGTGAGACAAATGTATATAATTTTACTGTTTGTCATCCACAGCCATGTCCATGTAACTGGGTGAGACAAATGTATATAATTTTACTGTTTGTCATCCACAGCCATGTCCATGTAACTGCGTGAGACAAATGTATATAATTTTACTGTTTGTCATCCACAGCCGTGTCCATGTAACTGCGTGAGACAAATGTATATAATTTTACTGTTTGTTCTCCACAGCCATGTCCATGTAACTGCGTGAGACATATGAATATAATTTGACTATTTGTTTTCCGCAGCCATGTCAAGGGACGGGTCCTGGCCTCCCTGACTGACGGAACTATTGCTGTCTTCCACAGAGCTACAGGTATTTGCTTTGTTTGTTGTAAGCAATGTTTTTTTCTTAGTACACCAGTCTAACCACACACAGTTTCACAGGTGTGTGCTCGAGACAGGACATAAGACAAGAATCCCACAGTTTCACAGATGTATGCTGGAGATAAAAAATAAGACAAGAATCCCACAATTTCACAGATGTAAGCTGGAGATAGAAGATAAGACAAGAATCCCACAGTTTCACAGATGTGTGCTGGAGATAGGAGATAAGAAAAGAATCCCACAGTTTCACAGATGTCTGCTGGAGATAGAAGATAAGACAAGAATCCCACCGCTTCACAGATGTAAGCTGGAGATAGAAGATAAGACAAGAATCCCAGTTTCACAGATGTGTGCTGGAGATAGAAAATAAGACAAGAATCCCACAGTTTTACAGTGGGGGGAGGGGGGGGGGGCCTGGCTGGCTGAGTGGTCTCGAGGTATGGTGTCTGCCTCGAGTGCTGGAGGTCCCGGGTTCAGGCCCCAGTGAGGACCGGGATTTATTTAAAACATCCACCAGGACTTCCAGTAATAAAAATTTCCCCTGGTCTCAGGGTAGTGAGATCGGACGCCCGTGTGTATTGTTGCGCACGTAAAAAATCCCTTGGCAGTTGGAAATCGAAAAAGAGTAGCCTAACGGCGCTGCCAGGGCAAAATTTTGAGTTAAAAATCTACCCAAAGTATTTCAGGATCCTCGCCGATGCAACGGAGTTCGTGCATTGAGCTGAGTTTCTCCAGACTCAGGTTTGAGTTAGGAGGAAAACGGAGCACTTATGGGTTAAACTGTGTGCCGTGATGTTGATCCAGCGACTAAACTAAACTAAAAAGATGTAAGCTGGAGACAAGAATCCCACAGTTTCACAGGTGTGTGCTAAAGATAGGAGATAAGATAAGAATCCCACAGTTTCACAGATGTCTGCTGGAGATAGAAGATAAGGCAAGAATCCCAGTTTCACAAATTTATATTGCAACATCATAACTAGAAAAAATCAACAATCCAAAGGATCATCAGATTTGTAAATCAAGAATTATATGGCTAACAAAATTTGTACTAGAACTTCATAACAAAAGAATGCCAATAATCCTAGTGTTAATAATATTTGTGTTAGAACTTACAAACCAATTTTACACAGAATAATAATTGTCTTTTAATAATTTGTGCACATAAAATGTACAAAACTTCAAGATAAGATCATTGAGGTTAAAATACTTATATTGGATTCAGTAAGTTTTGTTGCGTATCTTATTTTTGATTTGCTGGTATGTAATTCTCTGTTGTCTGGTTGTATATCTGTAATCCCTGATTGTCTATCTGTCTATGTGTAATTCTTATTGTCTGACTGCATATCTGTACTCCATGATTGTCTGCCTAACGGTATGTCTGTAATTCATGATTGACTGTCTGTTCCTATATCTGCAATCCCTGATTGTTTGTCTGACTGTATATATCATCATCATGTGCCATGCCGATAAGCATGGGCGGTCTTGCTTCACCATTTCACTCGATCACCAGAGTCGTGGATCAGCTCTGTGTTCTTTTCTTGACCATGCCACATGGCCAAGCCTTCCAGGTATTTATTTCTCTGTCTTCCCCTTATTCTCTTCCCCTCAATCTTCCCAGTTGTCACCAAGTTCACCAATTTATTTCTTCTCATAACATGACCAAAAAATTTTGACTGTCTATGTCTAATTTCTCTAATCAGTGTACGATTTTCATTTGTTTCTTGGGGGCCTGGTCTTTGGTTTTTCTGTCTGTCTGTGATATTCTTTGCATTTTCATCAGAAACCACTTTTCCACAGCCATCAGATGTTTTTCAACCTGTTTGCTCATTGTCCACGCTTCACATCCATACAAAAGCACAAGTTCTATGTAGCACCTCAGCAATCTTTTTCTCGTTGCAAATGACATTTCTTTATTGGTCAGTTTGTTTTCCATCTTGCAAAAGGCTACTTTTGCCATTGCGATTATTGTACTAATCTCTTCAAGACATCTCCCATCAGATGTTATGACTGTTCCAAGATAATTGTAATTGACTGTATATATGAAATCACTGATTGTTTGACTGCATATCTGTAATCCATGGCTGTTTAACTGTATATCTGTAATTGATGATTGTCTGTCTGACTACATCTGTAATTCCTAATTGCCTGACTCATCTCATCTCTTATCTCATCTTGTTCCTCTTGTACCTTGCGGTGTCGAGGTGAACATAAGCAGTGGGAGAGTGCCTGTTTATGGGCTTCATGTGTCAAGATTCCCATGGACTTTGCTATTCCCTCTGTCCATCGTTTACATGGTTGCCCTCTTTTTCTGGTTCCGTTTGATCTGCACATCATTGCTTGTTGTGATATACTGTCTGTTAGTTCTTTTTTGCATATCCCTTACATAACATTGCAGTCAACATCAGCATTTTCCAGCTGCTGTTGATGTACTAGGCAAGATTACGCTCAGAGAGAGAGAGAGAGAGAGAGAGTTGAGCGCACGCATGTCATGTAACATACTATTCCATATTTTTTATGCATTCTCACCTTTCATATTATGAGGTATCATTTTGTATGCCACTTGATTGTCATGTAACATGCCATTCCATATTTTTTTTCTGTATCCTCATCTTTCATATAATTTTGTATGCCACTTGATTTTATCATGTATAATATAACATTACTGTGATGTGAGTGAGAGAGTTAGTGAGTGGAGAGAGAGAGAGAGAGAGAGAGAGAGAGAGAGAGAGAGAGAGAGAGAGAGAGAGAGAGAGAGAGAGAGAGAGAGAGAGAGAGAGAGAGAGAGTTGAACTGCATCACTAATTTTTACGCTACACAATGTATATGTACAATTTTTTCTCCACTTACAATTTTTGCGAGATTGCTCACGACAATCATCAGTATCTCAACTGTGTGTAAATTGTTGGAGTTTTCTCTTATTAGTTTCAGTGATCATGTATGTGTGTAGATGTGAGGATGTTTGTATGGGTGTGTATGTGAGGGATGTGTGTGAGGTGTGTGGGAAATGTATGTGTGGAGGGGTTGTATGTGGGGGATGTGTATGGGTTGATGGGTGATGTGTGGATGGGTGAAGGGATGTGTAGTCGGTGGGGGATGTATGTGTGTGTGAGGAATGTGTGTGTGGGGGGGGGGGGATATTTGGGAGGATTATTGGAAGTATGTGGGTGTTGGTGGGTTGGGGGGTGTGGGTAGGGAATGTGTATTTGGGTGGGTGAATGGGTGTGTAGGAGATTGTGTGGGTTGGGGGATGGGTGTGGAGGATGAGTGTGGGGGTTGTCTGTGAATGGGATATGTCTGTGTGGGTGGGAGTATGTGAGTGTGGATGGGGTAAGTGTGAGTGGGTGGAGGATGTATGTGTGGGTGGTGAGGATGTTTGTAGGTGGGGGATGTGTGGGTGGGTGGGGAGATGTGTGAGTTGGTGAGAGATGTGTGGGAGGGGATGTGTATGAGGAATGCATGTGGGGGATGTGTGTGTGGGGGGAATGTGTTTATGGGTGGAGTTTTGTGTGGGAGGGGAGATGTGTGAGAGGTGGGGGAGGTGTGGGATGTGCAGGTGGATGATGGATGTATGTGAGGATGGGGGATGTGTGTTTGGCTGGGTGGTTGGGGTGTGTGTGGGTGGGAGGGTAGATGAGAGATGCATGTGTTGATGGGCGGGTGGGTGATGTGTGGGTGTGAGTGGTTGATGGATGAGTACGTGAGTGGGTGGATGTGTGTGAGAGATGAGTGTATGGTTGGGGGATGTGTGTGTTTGTGAGAAATGTGTGTGAGCGGCGGATGTGTGTAGGTGGAGTATATGTGGGTGGTGGGGTGTGTGTGGGTGGGACGTATTTTTTTTTGGGGTGTTTATGGGTGGGGGAGATGTGTGGGCAGGTGGGGAGTTGTATTTGTAGGTGGGGATGTGTGTATAGGTGGAGGATGTGTAGTTGAGAGGTGGCGGATATTGGGTGGGTGAGTGGGTGTAGGTTGGCTGATGTGTGTGTGGGTGGGTGGGGAAAATTGTGAGTGTGAGGGTGCGGGATGTATGTGTGGATAGGTGCGGGATGTGTGGGATGACGGGGGTATGTGTGTGTGTGGTTTTGTGATGTGTGTTTCGCTGCGTGGTTGCGGGTGTGTGGGTGTGTGCGTATCGGTTATGGGATGGGTGGGGGATGTGTGTGTGGGTGGGGGATCAGTGGGTGGGTGGCGGCATGTATGTTTGCCTGAGTCTGTGTGAGTGCGTGGAGGTATGTGTGGGTGCGTGGAGGTATGTGTGGGTGGGTGGGAGGGATGTGTGGGTGGCTGCGGGTGTGAGGGTGGATGGGGGATGTGTCTCACGACATTGCAATATGCACTGTTTATGTTTACAACTTTCATTTGACAATGTTTGTTGTTTTCCATGTGAATGTACCATGCGTAATATGCATTGTTTATGCTTACAAAATCCATTTGACAATGTTTTGTTTTTTCCCTATGTAAATGTAACATGCACATTTGATGAATGAAAGATGAGTGGTCGAACGGGCCGAATGTAAGACGGGCCTGCGTGCCCAATTTGTTACCCTTTTAAAATAAAGTTTGTTTGTTCATTCGTTCGTTCAGTAGTTTGCCATTGCGTTCTGAGCGACTGGCTCACATACCCCGTAAGTTACAGACGCGGTCAGAACCGCTACCGATTCTCGCGCACATCTCGTTACTCACGAGAGTATTCGGGATTACGGAGAAAGACGCTAACACCCTAAACCACTAACCACTAGTCTGTTAGTGGCCTAGTTATATGTCCAAACAATTTAACTTGCTGATTTCTGATGAAATTTAGCGTTGCTACAACCCCCACTTTAGTCCTGATTTCTTCATTTCTGATTTTCTTTCTGTCTGACTGTGTATCTGTAATCTGCGACTAGTCATCTGACTATATCTGTAATTGATTATTGTTTGTCTGACCATATGTCGTAATATGTGATTGTCTTAGACGGTCAGTGGGATCTAGTCAGCTACCACCTGATTGTGGCTGGTCAAGCCAAAGAGTCGGTCTGCTGTATGACCATTGTGGATGGTCAGCGGGTCTGGTGTGGCTACAAGAACAAAATCCACATTGTCTGTCCGCTCTCCATGATCATCCAGGTGAGATGTGGTCAGTGATGGATGTTTCTCTCCATGATCCTCCTCCTCCCTCCTCCTCCTCCCCCTCCTCCTCCTCCTCTCTTTGATCCCTTCAATGCAGCATCTATCCTCTACCATCCAACACCAAGCCTTCCTATTCTTTCATCTCTTGTAGTTTCTTCCAAGTTTTCTCTGTATCATACATCTCCGTTTCTAATTCTCTTCTCCGTCTCTAACTCTTATTGCCGTGTGCTTTTATTTCTCCTTCCATTTCTGTTGCCTCGTGGATTCCAGAGGAAGGACTTTTCTAGCCACAAGCTGGGATTAGCAGGTTTCTGAACTGAAATGTCACAGAGATGTTCTGAGAATATCGTGGACCAAGATGAGGACAAATACTGATATTGTACAAAATCTGAACAAACTGCTCATAAACAGTATCATATGTCAGGAACGGAAGTACTGTGGCCGTATGAAATGCGACAGTGATCTACAACAGTAATAGAAGGCCTGGTTGCTGGGAGAAGTGACAGTGATCTACAACAGTAATAGAAGGCCTGCTTCCTGGGAGAAGTGACAGTGATCTACAACAGTAATAGAAGGTCTGGTTGCTGGGAGAAGTGACAGTGATCTACAACAGTAATAGAAGGCCTGGTTGCTGGGAGAAGTGACAGTGATCTACAACAGTAATAGAAGGCCTGGTTGCTAGGAGAAGTGACAGTGATCTACAACAGTAATAGAAGGCCTGGTTTCTGGGAGAAGTGACAGTGATCTACAACAGTAATAGAAGGCCTGGTTGCTAGGAGAAGTGACAGTGATCTACAACAGTAATAGAAGGCCTGGTTGCTGGGAGAAGTGGCAGTGATCTACAACAGTAATAGAAGGCCTGGTTGCTAGGAGAAGTGACAGTGATCTACAACAGTAATAGAAGGCCTGGATGCTGGGAGAAGTGACAGTGGTCTACAACAGTAATAGAAGGCCTGGTTGCTGGGAGAAGTGACAGTGATCTACAACAGTAATAGAAGGCCTGGTTGCTGGGAGAAGTGACAGTGATCTACAACAGTAATAGAAGGCCTGGATGCTGGGAGAAGTGACAGTGATCTACAACAGTAATAGAAGGCCTGGATGCTGGGAGAAGTGACAGTGGTCTACAACAGTAATAGAAGGCCTGGTTGCTGGGAGAAGTGACAGTGGTCTACAACAGTAATAGAAGGCCTGGTTGCTGTGAGAAGTGACAGTGATCTACAACAGTAATAGAAGGCCTGGTTGCTGGGAGAAGCAACAGTGATCTACAACAGTAATAGAAGGCCTGGTTGCTGGGAGAAGTGACAGTGATCTACAACAGTAATAGGGACCCCTGCTTCCTGGGACAAGAGGCAGGGGTCAGCTAACATGGCGGTGGACACGGGACATTGAATACCCGACGGGCATCAACATACATGAGTTTGAGGGTGTTTCTGATGGGACATTAGATTCATGGCAGGCATCAACATACGTGAGTTTGAGGGTGTTTCTGATGGGACATTAGATTCATGGAAGGCATCAACATACATGAATTTGAGGGTGTTTCTAATGGGACATTATATACTTGGCAGGCATCAACATACATGAGTTTGAGGGTGATTCTGATGGGACATTAGATACCTGGCAGGCATCAACATACATGAATTTGAGGGTGTTTCTGATGGGACATTAGATTCATGGCAGGCATCAACATACATGAGTTTGAGAGTTTTTCTGATGGGACATTAGATACCCGACGGGCATCAACATACATGAGTTTGAGAGTTTTTCTGATGGGCCGTGATGAGAGCCCATGACTTGACACATGATGATGATGACATGACAATACAGTAGCACTGAGTTACACCAGACCCTGACTGTAGGAGATACTGAGGGTACAGAATTGTCCTTGAACTCTTGCAATGTGTGTGCGAGCCTATCGAGGGATGTTATCTCTTGATCATGCACAATCAGTACTTGAGACAACACAGTAGCATTGAGTTACACCAGACCTTGACTGTGGGGTATACTGGGGGTACAGAATCGTCCTCTAACTTGGGCAATGTGTGTCCGAACCCATTGAGGGATATTATCCCCTGATCATGCACAAACAGTACTGGAGGGGCTCCTGTCTGGGAAATTGCCAGTACTACGGTCACTACTTTCTGAACGTGGCAGCCAGCATAAGGTCACATACTGTGGATACCATCTCACTGTGGAGTACCCGGAAACGAGAGAGCTGATTGACTAGCTAAGGAAGGAACAAAAGAACCTGATGTACCTGTTACATACCACCAAAAGAAAAGAATGATCAAATCAGTTAGAAAGCCACCAACACTAGCTGAAGACGACTACCACTTTATGGACAGATCAGAACAAATCATTATTCTGTGCCTCAGAACAGGACACGATAGCTTATGCAACCACATGTATACAACATTCAAGATTGACGAATCAGCCATGTGCACATGTGGATTGGCGCCGCAGACAGCAGAGTACATACTCCAAGATATGACATATCTAAGCAATCCATCTGGCCTGGAGAAACAACAGTGGAAGATAAACTCTATGGACCACTGAGTGAACTGAAAAAAAATACAGTTACATTCATAAAAGAGACAACATTGCAGTTATAGACACATTTCATACAAGAGACAACATTACAGCTATAGACATATTTCATACAAGAGACGACATTACAGTTATAGACACATTTCATACAAGAGACAACATTACAGTTATAGATACATTTCATACAAGAGACAACATTGCAGTTATAGACACATTTCATACAAGA
Organism: Cepaea nemoralis; assembly: GCA_014155875.1. Classification (NCBI taxonomy): domain Eukaryota; kingdom Metazoa; phylum Mollusca; class Gastropoda; order Stylommatophora; family Helicidae; genus Cepaea; species Cepaea nemoralis. The sequence continues at coordinate 40,916 of JACEFZ010017842.1, forward strand.
GACAACATTGCAGTTATAGACACATTTTATACAAGAGACAACATTGCAGTTATAGGACACATTTCATATAAGAGACAACAATGCAGTAATAGACACATTTCCAGCAATCGATAGAAGGAATCCCCTGATCTTGTCTTAGCTCTCAATTTTTATTTGATCTAGTATGTCCTCTGATCACCACATCTGTCCTCTACCTCTATGAGTGCCAGTCAATACCTGTGAGTGTATTTCTCTTAGTTAACAATCATGTGTCCACCACTCACCTGTATCATAAATTCTCATACTCAGAAAACCTTTGATGCCCACCCACGGAATGAGAGCGTTGTCAGTCAGCTGTGCTGGGTGGGAGATGGGGTGTGGGTGTCCATCCACCTGGACAGCACGCTGCGCCTGTACCACGCCTACACCCATCAGCACCTGCAGGACATCGATGTGAAGCCCTGTGTCTCCAAGATGATCGGTGAGTACTCTATCCTTGTGTGGCCCCATGTCTCCAAGATGTTGAGTGAGTACTCTATCCTTGTGTGGCCCTATGTCTCCAAGATGTTGGGTGAGTACTCTATCCTTGTGTGGCCCTATGTCTCCAAGATGTTGGGTGAGTACTCTATCCTTGTGTGGCCCATGTCTCCAAGATGTTGAGTGAGTACTCTATCCTTGTGTGGCCCTATGTCTCCAAGATGTGGAGTGAGTACTCTATCCTTGTGTGGCCCTATGTCTCCAAGATGTTGGGTGAGTACTCTATCCTTGTGTGGCCTATGTCTCCAAGATGTTGGGTGAGTACTCTATCCTTGTGTGGCCCTATGTCTCCAAGATGTTGGGTGAGTACTCTATCCTTGTGTGGCCCCATGTCTCCAAGATGTTGAGTGAGTACTCTATCCTTGTGTGGCCCCATGTCTCCAAGATGTTGGGTGAGTACTCTATCTTGTGTGGGCCCTATGTCTCCAAGATGTTGGGTGAGTACTCTATCCTTGTGTGGCTCCTATGTCTCCAAGATGTTGGGTGAGTACTCTATCCTTGTGTGGCCCTATGTCCTCCAAGATGTTGGGTGAGTACTCTATCCTTGTGTGGCCCTATGTCTCCAAGATGTTGGGTGAGTACTCTATCCTTGTGTGGCCCTATGTCTCCAAGATGTTGGTGAGTACTCTATCCTTGTGTGGCCCTATGTCTCCAAGATGTTGGGTGAGTACTCTATCCTTGTGTGGCCCTATGTCTCCAAGATGTTGGGTGAGTACTCTATCCTTGTGTGGCCCTATGTCTCCAAGATGTTGGGTGAGTACTCTATCCTTGTGTGGCCCTATGTCTCCAAGATGTTGGGTAAATACTCTATCCTTGTGTGGCCCTGTCTCCAAGATGTTGGGTGAGTACTCTATCCTTGTGTGGCCCTATGTCTCCAAGATATTGGGTGAGTACTCTATCCTTGTGTGGCCCTATGTCTCCAAGATGTTGGTGAGTACTCTATCCTTGTGTGGCCCTATGTCTCCAAGATGTTGGGTGAGTACTCTATCCTTGTGTGGCCCTATGTCTCCAAGATGTTGGGTGAGTACTCTATCCTTGTGTGGCCCTATGTCTCCAAGATGTTGGGCTGAGTACTCTATCCTTGTGTGGCCCTATGTCTCCAAGATGTTGGGTGAGTACTCTATCCTTGTGTGGCCCTATGTCTCCAAGATGTTGGGTGAGTACTCTATCCTTGTGTGGCCCTATGTCTCCAAGATGTTGGGTGAGTACTCTATCCTTGTGTGGCCCTATGTCTCCAAGATGTTGGGTGAGTACTCTATCCTTGTGTGGCCCTATGTCTCCAAGATGTTGGGTGAGTACTCTATCCTTGTGTGGCCCTATGTCTCCAAGATGTTGGGTGAGTACTCTATCCTTGTGTGGCCCTATGTCTCCAAGATGTTGGGTGAGTACTCTATCCTTGTGTGGCCCATGTCTCCAAGATGTTGGGTGAGTACTCTATTCCTTGTGTGGCCCTATGTCTCCAAGATGTTGGGTGAGTACTCTATCCTTGTGTGGCCCTATGTCTCCAAGATGTTGGGTGAGTACTCTATCCTTGTGTGGCCCTATGTCCCCAAGATGTTGGGTGAGTACTCTATCCTTGTGTGGCCCTATGTCTCCAAGATGTTGGGTGAGTACTCTATCCTTGTGTGGCCCTATGTCTCCAAGATGTTGGGTGAGTACTCTATCCTTGTGTGGCCCTATGTCTCCAAGATGTTGGGTGAGTACTCTATCCTTGTGTGGCCCTATGTCTCCAAGATGTTGGGTGAGTACTCTATCCTTGTGTGGCCCTATGTCTCCAAGATGTTGGGTGAGTACTCTATCCTTGTGTGGCCCTATGTCTCCAAGATGTTGGGTGAGTACTCTATCCTTGTGTGGCCCTATGTCTCCAAGATGTTGGGTGAGTACTCTATCCTTGTGTGGCCCTATGTCTCCAAGATGTTGGGTGAGTACTCTATCCTTGTGTGGCCCTATGTCTCCAAGATGTTGGGTGAGTACTCTATCCTTGTGTGGCCCTATGTCTCCAAGATGTTGGGTGAGTACTCTATCCTTGTGTGGCCCTATGTCTCCAAGATGTTGGGTGAGTACTCTATCCTTGTGTGGCCCTATGTCTCCAAGATGTTGGGTGAGTACTCTATCCTTGTGTGGCCCTATGTCTCCAAGATGTTGGGTGAGTACTCTATCCTTGTGTGGCCCTATGTCTCCAAGATGTTGGGTGAGTACTCTATCCTTGTGTGGCCCCTATGTCTCCAAGATGTTGGGTGAGTACTCTATCCTTGTGTGGCCCCTATGTCTCCAAGATGTTGGGTGAGTACTCTATCCTTGTGTGGCCCTATGTCTCCAAGATGTTGGGTGAGTACTCTATCCTTGTGTGGCCCTATGTCTCCAAGATGTTGGGTGAGTACTCTATCCTTGTGTGGCCCTATGTCTCCAAGATGTTGGGTGAGTACTCTATCCTTGTGTGGCCCTATGTCTCCAAGATGTTGGGTGAGTACTCTATCCTTGTGTGGCCCTATGTCTCCAAGATGTTGGGTGAGTACTCTATCCTTGTGTGGCCCTATGTCTCCAAGATGTTGGGTGAGTACTCTATCCTTGTGTGGCCCTATGTCTCCAAGATGTTGGTGAGTACTCTATCCTTGTGTGGCCCTATGTCTCCAAGATGTTGGGTGAGTACTCTATCCTTGTGTGGCCCTATGTCTCCAAGATGTTGGGTGAGTACTCTATCCTTGTGTGGCCCTATGTCTCCAAGATGTTGGGTGAGTACTCTATCCTTGTGTGGCCCTATGTCTCCAAGATGTTGGGTGAGTACTCTATCCTTGTGTGGCCCTATGTCTCCAAGATGTTGGGTGAGTACTCTATCCTTGTGTGGCCCTATGTCTCCAAGATGTTGGTGAGTACTCTATCCTTGTGTGGCCCTATGTCTCCAAGATGTTGGGTGAGTACTCTATCCTTGTGTGGCCCTATGTCTCCAAGATGTTGGGTGAGTACTCTATCCTTGTGTGGCCCTATGTCTCCAAGATGTTGGGTGAGTACTCTATCCTTGTGTGGCCCCTATGTCTCCAAGATGTTGGGTGAGTACTCTATCCTTGTGTGGCCCTATGTCTCCAAGATGTTGGGTTGAGTACTCTATCCTTGTGTTGGCCCTATGTCTCCAAGATGTTGGGTGAGTACTCTATCCTTGTGTGGCCCTATGTCTCCAAGATGTTGGGTGAGTACTCTATCCTTGTGTGGCCCTATGTCTCCAAAGATGTTGAGTGAGTACTCTATCCTTGTGTGGCCCTATGTCTCCAAGATGTTGGGTGAGTACTCTATCCTTGTGTGGCCCTATGTCTCCAAGATGTTGGGTGAGTACTCTATCCTTGTGTGGCCCTATGTCTCCAAGATGTTGGGTGAGTACTCTATCCTTGTGTGGCCCTATGTCTCCAACATGTTGGGTGAGTACTCTATCCTTGTGTGGCCCTATGTCTCCAACATGTTGGGTGAGTACTCTATCCTTGTGTGGCCCTATGTCTCCAAGATGTTGGGTGAGTACTCTATCCTTGTGTGGCCCTATGTCTCCAAGATGTTGGGTGAGTACTCTATCCTTGTGTGGCCCTATGTCTCCAAGATGTTGGGTGAGTACTCTATCCTTGTGTGGCCCTATGTCTCCAAGATGTTGGGTGAGTACTCTATCCTTGTGTGGCCCTATGTCTCCAAGATGTTGGGTGAGTACTCTATCCTTGTGTGGCCCTATGTCTCCAAGATGTTGGGTGAGTACTCTATCCTTGTGTGGCCCTATGTCTCCAAGATGTTGGGTGAGTACTCTATCCTTGTGTGGCCCTATGTCTCCAAATGTTGGGTGAGTACTCTATCCTTGTGTGGCCCTATGTCTCCAACATGTTGGGTGAGTACTCTATCCTTGTGTGGCCCTATGTCTCCAACATGTTGGGTGAGTACTCTATCCTTGTGTGGCCCTATGTCTCCAAGATGTTGGGTGAGTACTCTATCCTTGTGTGGCCCTATGTCTCCAACATGTTGAGTGAGTACTCTATCCTTATGTGGCCCTATGTCTCCAAGATGTTGGGTGAGTACTCTATCCTTGTGTGGCCCTATGTCTCCAACATGTTGGGTGAGTACTCTATCCTTGTGTGGCCTTATGTCTCCAAAATGTTGGGTGAGTACTCTATCCTTGTGTGGCCCTATGTCTCCAACATGTTGGGTGAGTACTCTATCCTTGTATGGCCATCAACTCGTGCAGCCAGCTAGTCACACAACACTATATTGTATTGTACGTTGTAAATGCATTACTATATGCTTGAGCTCTTATAAGAGGAATGTCTGATCAGAACAACTATTATCGGGGTCTCAGGTGAGTTCGCCTTATCAGGTCTGCACTGTATTCATATAAATTGTGGTTGCTATGATAAAAAAAACACTTGTCTACAGTTGTCATGGCAGGGCCAGTCTAAATGATTGATTGAATGTTGAGTATGCCTACAGTTATCATGGCAGGGCCAGTCTAAATGATTGATTGAATGTTGAGTCAGGCATACAGTAGTAGTGGCAGGGTCAGTCTAAATGATTGATTGAATGTTGAGTCATGCCTACAGTTATCATGACAGGGCCAGTCTAAATGATTGATTGAATGTTGAGTCAGGCCTACAGTAGTAGTGGCAGGGTCAGTCTAAACGATTGATTGAATGTTGAGTCAGGCCTACAGTTGTCATGGCAGGGCCAGTCTAAATGATTGATTGAATGTTGAGTCAGGCCTACAGTTAGTCATGGCAGGGCCAGTCTAAATGATTGATTGAATGTTGAGTCAGGCCTACAGTTGTCATGGCAGGGTCAGTCTAAATGATTGATTGAATGTTGAGTCAGGCCTACAGTTGTCATGGCAGGGCCAGTCTAAATGATTGATTGAATGTTGAGTCAGGCCTACAGTTAGTCAGTGGCAGGGCAGTCTAAATGATTGATTGAATGTTGAGTCAGGCCTACAGCTGTCATGGCAGGGCCAGTCTAAATGATTGATTAAATGTTGAGTCATGCCTACAGTAGTAGTGGCAGGGCCAGTCTAAATGATTGATTGAATGTTGAGTCATGCCTACAGTTGTCATGGCAGGTCCAGTCTAAATGATTGATTGAATGTTGAGTTCAGGCCTACAGTAGTAGTGGCAGGGCCAGTCTAAATGATTGATTGAATGTTGAGTCATGCCTACAGTTGTCATGGCAGGGTCAATCTAAATGATTGATTGAATGTTGAGTTAGGCTTACAGTTGTCATGGCAGTGCCAGTCTAAATGATTGATTGAGTGTTGAGTCATGCCTACAGTTGTCATGGCAGGGCCAGTCTAAATGATTGATTGAATGTTGAGTTAGGCCTACAGTTGTCATGGCAGGGCCAGTCTAAATGATTGATTGAATGTTGAGTCATGCCTACAGTTGTCATGGCAGGGCCAGTCTAAACGATTTATTGAATGTTGATTCAGGCCTACAGTTGTCATGGCAGGGCCAGTCTAAATGATTGATTGAATGTTGAGTTAGGCCGACAGTTGTCATGGCAGGGCCAGTCTAAATGATTGATTGAATGTTGAGTCATGCCTACAGTTGTCATGGCAGGGCCAGTCTGAATGATTGATTGAATGTTGAGTCAGGCCTACGGTAGTAGTGGCAGGGTCAGTCTAAATGATTGATTGAATGTTGAGTCAGGCCTACAGTTGTCATGGCAGGGCCAGTCTAAATGATTGATTGAATGTTGAGTCATGCCTACAGTTGTCATGGCAGGGCCAGTCTAAATGATTGATTGAATGTTGAGTCAGGCCTACAGTTGTCATGGCCAGTGGCGTCACTGGAGTTGGTGTCACCCATGCGGTAAACTCTTGGTGTCACCCCTCTAGACTTTCACCATGGTCTTCTTCCGAGTGTTCCTGTACCATATATAATCGCATATAGTAATGTTTGTAAAATAAGTCAAAAAGTTAATAAGGACATAAGAAAGAAAACAAATTGAACAATATAACTTCAATACTTCAGGTAAAACATAAATAAAGAACTTCGACAAACTCGGACAAAGTTAAATTTTTGTTATTTTGCTATGTCTGCTTTGTCAAATTTGCAATTTTTTTATTTTGGTGTCACCCCTTGATGGTGTCACCCGGTGCGGCCCGCACCCCCCGCACCCCCCGCGTGACGCCCCTGGTCATGGCAGGGCCAGTCTAAATGATTGATTGAATGTTGAGTCAGGCCTACAGTTGTCATGACAGTGCTAGTCTAAATGATTGATTGAATGTTGAGTCAGGCCTACATTCGTCATGGCAGGGTTAGTCTAAATGATTGATTGAATGTTGAGTTAGGCCTACAGTTGTCATGGCAGTGCCAGTCTAAATGATTGATTGAATGTTTATTCATGCCTACAGTTGTCATGGCAGTACCAGTCTAAATGATTGATTGAATGTTGAGTCAGGCCTATAGTTGTCATGGCAGTGCCAGTCTAAATGATTGATTGAATGTTGAGTCAGGCCTACAGTTGTCATGGCAGGGCCAGTCTAAACGATTGATTGAATGTTGAGTCAGGCCTACAGTTGTCATGGCAGTGCCAGTCTGAATGATTGATTGAATGTTGAGTCAGGCCTACAGTTGTCATGGCAGTGCCAGTCTGAATGATTGATTGAATGTTGAGTCAAGCCTACAGTTGTCATGGCAGGGCCAGTCTGAATGATTGATTGAATGTTGAGTCATGCCTACAGTTGTCATGGCAGGGCCAGTCTAAACGATTGATTGAATGTTGAGTCATGCCTACAGTTGTCATGGCAGGGCCAGTCTGAATGATTGATTGAATGTTGAGTCAGGCCTACTGTTGTCATGGCAGTGCCAGTCTAAATGATTTCACAGGCCTTATTCACTGCCATGGGTTGTAGTTATTAAGCCTTTTTGAAGCGCAATGTACCAAACCATCTTATGTCAAGACAGCAAGGTGCCAATGAATGATGATATGGCCCACAGGCAGGACGTTGCCCATTCCTGACATAGAATACCTGCACCTGTTCCAGGTCCACTCAGACATTGTAGAAACTGGGTCATTCATTGACATTGAGTGCCTGTGATGCTGGCCAGTGTTTTACGTTGACCCTAATGTTGTTTGCACTAACTACTCCGAGTTCTTGTTCTGTTGATCACGTTTGTTTGATCTCTATGATGTTACTAGTTTAGTTAAGTGGACAGATCAACATCACGGCACACGGGTGTAACCCATAAGTGCTCCGTTCTACTCCTAACTCAAGCCTGAGTCCAGAGAATATCAGCTCAGTACTCAAACTCTGTAGCACCGGCGAGGATCCTGAAATAATTTGGGTAGATTTTTAACTCAAAATTTTGCCGGGCAGCGCCATTAGGCTATACTTTTTTATTTTCCAACTGCCAAGGGATTTTTTACATGCAGAACAATACACTTGGGCGTCTGATCTCACTACCCAGAAACCAGGGGACATTATTTTACTAGAAGTCCACGTGACAAAATACCGGCCCTCACCGGGGCTTGAAACCCGGGAAAGAATGTATGAGAGGAAATAGAGAAGAAGGGCAGAATGTCAGACGGGCCTGCGTGCCCAATTCTTAACCCTTTAAAAATAAAGATTTTAGTTCGTTCGTTCGTTCTTCTTCTTCTTCTTCTTCTTCTTCTGCTTCCATGCCGATTTTTTTTTTTTTTCCGATTTGATTTGCGTTGTGCCCTGTTTACAGCAGACCTGCTTCGTGCGCTGACCCGGGCCGCGGCTTCACCCGGTCCCCTGGTGGGAGCATCTAATTTTAATTCATATCGAGTCTATAAGCTCTCCCCGTTCCCGACTATCTGTTGTCCTGTCTAGCTGTCCTGTCTGTCCCGGCCGCTTCACCCAGTACCTGTTGGGGAGCAATCTAATTTTATTCATATACGTATCATATAAGCTCTCCCGTTCCCGACTATCTGTTTGTCTTTATCTGTCTATCTGTCCCGCCCGGCTTCACCCAGTCCCTGGTGGGAGCATCTATTTAATTCATATACGTAGTCATATAAGCCATCCCGTTCCCGAACCTGTCCTGTCTTGTCTAATCTGTCTGTCTGACCCTGCGCCGGGTGGGCCCCCCCCCCCCCCCCCCTTTTTTCACCCGTCCCTGTGGGGAGCATGTCATCTAATTCATATAAGTAGTCAATAAGCTTCCGTTCCCGACTATCTGTCTATCTATCTGACCCGGCGTGGTTTCGCCCAGCTCCTGGCGCACAGTAACTTAAAAGAATGTCCTTCCACACACCATTCAATGAAAACTGTAGAAAAAGATGGGTTACAATGTTATGCATTATGCATTATTTTTATGAAAACTTTGAAAATGCCTTAAAGATTATATCATTATTTATTATAACTCATATGCCTGAAAATAACTATAGACAAAGAGTTTAACAATAGTGCAAGTAAGTCCAACAATATGACTATAAAGTATATAAAAATGTTATTAAAAGTTATGCCCCTTGAAATAACTTTTCTAGAGTGAAGTCCCCCTGCTATATAGACATTATATAATGAAAATGGAAAAGTAAATGTTATTAAATAAGTCGACGATTTTACATTAAGAAATTATTATAGTCGGTTGCAAATGAATGAAAGGAAGACGTGTAGAAAATTTCATCTCAATCGGATGTACCGTTATTGAACGCATCCAATACATAAATCCCCACACACAAACAAACAAACATACACTCTGTTTTATAGATATAGATTATAGACTGTAATCTATTTTTATAGACAAAATGGAGTATGTGGTCAATATCATGGAGTCACCTTTACTTTCCTGAATATTCCCCGATACCCATAGATTGGGTCAACATGGGAGCCCAGGGTAATTTGTTAAAAGTCCCTGCATCCATGGGTAGTCAGACACATGGTCCGCCATGACGGCAAGCTAGCATGCATTCTATAAAGGCGTTAATTTGAAATCCGTTCGTGCCGCACGGCGCGTAATTGCGTACGTTGAACATGATCATGTCATAGTCATGTGATAAGTACTGACCAATGAATAAAAGAGCAAGTGCTTATCGTCCCATGATGCATAGGTTCTGTTTCTGACCGTTGAGAAAATGGCCGGGTTGATCCAAAATCCGTCCAAAGAAGCTCAAAGAGCGGTGATTCAGTTTCTTTCATTTGAAGGATGTTGACCAGTGGACATTCATCGAAGAATGCAGGCAGCGTACGGTAACAAATGTGTGTCGAAGACAACAATGACAGACTGGGCACGGATGTTTAGGAAAGGACGTCAGTTCACGACAGATATTCGATGGTCAGGTTAAGCGCATATTGTTGCAACAGAAAAAAAAACATTGCCAGAATGGATGCGGCAGTACCGATGAACCGTTGTCGAAGCATACGTTCGCTAATGAAAGAATTTGATGTATCAGGGACAATTCAAAAGGTCGTTCGTAAGAAACTGCAATATCGGAAGATGTGTTCAGTGGATACAACGGATGTTGACTGACCACCAAAAAGAGGAACACATGGGATGGTGTTTGAACCACTTGCTGCGTTACAGAGTGGAGGGTGATGCATTTCTCTTCCGCATAGTGGCAGGCATGAATCATGGTGTCACCACTTTGAGCCGAGCAGCAAAAGAGAGAGCATGCAATGGAAGCATGCTGGATCACCAAAAGCCAAAAAATTCAAGTTACAGGTTTCCGCTGGTAAGGGTATGCTGAACACATTTGTTGACCATGAAGGTTATTGTTGGCCAACTTTAAAGAACCTGGTGTCAACATCAACTCTACCCACTACTTGCAAACACTAGACAAGCTGCAAAAAGCCATCAAGAATAAACGATCCAGCATGCTTTCTCGCGGTGTGATTTTGTTGCACGATAATGCTCATCCGCATGTCACAAAGATTGTGCAGGAAGCATTAGCAAGGAAGAAGTGGGAAATTCTGCAACAACCAACATATAGTCCTGATTTGTCACCATGTGATTTTCATTTGTTTGGATCACTAAAACAAAAATCTCAAGGGGCAACGATTTCACACAGATGCAAACGTAATGAGCGCAGAAAACACTTGATTCAGTGAGCAACCACAATCCTTTTTTTGCGGACAGCATTCGCCGCCTACCTAAGCAATTTGATGCTTGCCTTAATGCCTCCGGCGGCTTCTTCTGACCAATCCTTGGTGCATAATTCATTCAAAATGAATGCTTTGTTTAATTCTACCACACCTGTTAATGTTTCTTTCATGCTTTTGTAATGAAGCCATTGGAACGGGTTTCAAATGAACGCCCCTAATATGATGTTACTATTTGTTCCATCTACTCTACCCATTGTTTAAATCTGCTGCAAGTGTTCTATCTACATTAGTCCATTCTGTCTATATTAACTGTTTGTTCTATCTGCTCTGTGTTCTATTTACAGTATCTGTTATGTATAAGTAACTGTTATATCTATTGTAACTCTTTGTTGTGACCACTGTAAATGTATATTTGTTCTATCTAAATAATACATTTCCTGTTGTTCTACTTACTATAAACATTTCTTATAGTTCTGTCTACTGTAAACATTTCTCTATGTCCTATCTACTTTCAGCCTTTACCTTCTGTATATTAATATCTTCCATATTTCTATAAAAGAAGGAACATTTCTTATTGGTCTTTCTACTGTAAACATGTGTGGGGGGTTCTATCTACTGTAAATATGTTTTGTTTGTTCCATCTGTTGTAAATGTTTGTTTGTTCTATCTACTGTAATTATGTTTGTTAGGTCTATCTACTGTAAATATATTTGTTTGTTCTTTTTACTGTAAATATGTTTGTTTGTTCTGTCTACTGTAAATATGTTGTTTGTTCTATTTACTGTAAATATGTTTGTTTAGCCGGTCTTTCTGGCTGTGGGGTTACAACACTTTCTCTCTGTAATCCCGTTTATCACGCAGAGTCTCGTAGCGGAGCGAGAGCTGAGGTGGTTCGACCCCCGCTCGTGACTTGCGGGATACTGAGCCGGCCGCTCAGAAAGCAATGGCAAACTACTGAGCGTAATCTTGCCAAGAGATCAACATACAGCTGAAAGATGCTGGTGTTGACAGCTAAGTCCTGTAAAGGATATGCTAAAAAAAAAAAAAAAAATGTTTGTTTATTCTATCTAACCTTTTGATGTTTTGTTTGTTCCATCTACTGTAAATATGTTTGTTTGTTCTATCTACTATAAATATGTTTGTTTGTTCTATCTACTATACATATGTTTGCTATATCTACTATAAATATGTTTGTTTGTTCTATCTACTATGCATATGTTTGTTTGTTATATCTACTATAAATATGTTTGTTTGTTCTATCTACTATAAATATGTTTGTTTGTTCTATCTACTATGCATATGTTTGTTTGTTATATCTACTATAAATATGTTTGTTTGTTCTATCTACTATAAATATGTTTGTTTGTTCTATCTACTATAAATATGTTTGTTTGTTATATCTACTATAAAAATGTTTGTTTGTTCTATTTACTGTAAATATGTGTGATTATTCTATCTATGGTAAATATGTTGTGTTTGTTCTATCTACTGTAAATATGTTTGTTTGTTCTATCTAATATAAATATGTTTTGTTTGTTCTATCTACTGTAAATATATTTGTTTGTTCTGTCTACTGTAAATATTTTTGTTTGTTTCTATCTACTGTAAATATGTTAGTTTTATCCATGGCAAATATGTTTCTTCTGTCTGTTGTAAATATGCTTGTTCTATCTACTGTAATTCATTGGCACCTTGCCGTCTTGACAGACAATAGTTTGTGCTTCAAAAAGGCATAATAACTTTTACCCATGGCGGTAGCGAATGTGACTGATAAGGCCAATTCGCGCTGTAAATATTCGTTCACAGTGGGTGCATGTGAACACGTGGTCATTTCCACCATCATGCACCATCTTACGTCTCACATGCTCGGTGTGTGACTTATCTGCAATAATTTTCTCCTTTGTCTTTATTCCATTTCTGATGTTTGCCCTCCATGCAACACGTTCAGCGGCGACTTGCTCCCAATATGCATTATCAATGCCTGTATCAATCATGTCCCGTTTACACACATCTTTGTATCGTAGTAGAGGCCAACCCTGAGATCTCTTACCCATCTGTAATTCACCAAAAAAGATGTCCTTTGGTATTCTACCATCATCCATCCTCCTAAGATGTCCTATCCATCTAAGTCTACGAAGACTGAGCATGGAATAAACCGTCACACAACCTGATCTTTCCAATACTTCAGTATTTGTGATTTTGTCTTGCCACTTAATACAGAGAATTCTTCGCAGACACCGCATATGAAAGCTGTTTAAACATTTCTCTTGGTGTAAGTAAGTTGTCCAGGTTTCACTGCCATAAAGAAGAGTACTAAAGACACAGGCTTGATAGACAAGGACTTTTGTTTTGGCAGTAAGCTTCCTGTTCTCCCGGACTCTTGTTCTTAACCTGTTCATTGTTGTTGCTGCCTTACCAATCCGGATGTTGATTTCCTGATCTAGGGATAATTTGCTATTTACCACTGATCCTAGATATGTAAAATGGTCTACCATCTCTAGTTCGGCGTCGTCAATAACGATTGATGGTACCCCATCAATTATGTCCCTTGTGACATAATCTGTGTCTTCTGTTTGCTAATTGTTAAACCAAATTCAGAACAAGCATTGGAGAATGCAGATAGTAGACATTGTAATTCTTCCTCAGAGTGGTTCGTAACTACAGCATCATCTGCGAAAAAGCCTCCCAATTTGGGTCTTGGCCTCCAATCTCTGAGCATTGTGGAGGCCGCCATCTGAGTGTGAGTAAATGTATATACCACCATCCTGATCACGAAAGGCATATTTCAGTAGAAGTGAAAAGTATATTCCAAAGAGGGTGGGAGCTAGTACACAACCTTGCTTAACACCACTCTTGATTTCAAACTCTTCAGAAGTTGCACCATCAAACTTGATTATACCCTTCATGCCTGTGTGGAACGATTCCACAATGGACAGAAGAGTTGGTGGGCAGCCAATCTTCTTTAGTGCCTTGAACAGACCCTCACGTCTGACCAAATCAAATGCCTTTGTGAGGTCGATGAAGGCAATAAACAGTGGTTGATTCTGTTCACGGCATTTTTCTTGCATTTGTCGCAATGAGAATATCATATTAATGGTAGACCGGTTCTGTGGAAAGCCACACTGTGATTTGGGGTAGACTTGATCTCCTAGGACTTGAAGTCTGCGCAGAACAATTCTGGCAAATACTTTTCCAACAATACACAGTTGTTGCAGTCGCTCCGATCGCCCTTGTTCTTGTACAGTATTATGATGCTTGAATCTTTGAAATCCTGTGGGACTTGTCCTTCTCGCCAGCATATCTCTATTAGTTGGTGGATCTGTAGAGTGAGTGTGTCTTGCCCACTCCTGATAACCTCTATTGGAATTCCATCCTTACCTGGAGCCTTGCTAGATGCAAGTTCATTTATAGCACACTTAACTTTTGTTATAGTGGGAAGTGTGTCCAGGTGGTCAAGAGTTGGTAGAGCCTCTATGGCTTTGAGGGCATCATCCCCCTAGTTTGGTCTCACTTGAGTAAAGCTCCACCTGTCCATCTGCTGTTTCTTATCAGTTATGATTTCTCCAGTCAATGTTTTCAATGGTGCACTTCTTTTGATCATTGGACCACAGGCTTTCTTTATTCCTTCATACACACTTCTGACGTTTCCCTTATCACTTGCAATTTGAATGGACTCACATAACTTGATCCAATAATCATTTGCACACTGCCTGGCAGCCTTTTGCACATCCTTCCTAGCTTGCTTTAGCTCACTCAGAGTGTTACGTGTGGGTCTTTCCTTGTTTCTTAAGAGAGCTATCTTCTTCTTATCAATCAAGGGCTGCAGAGTCTGGCTGTTTGCCGCAAACCAGTCCTGCCTCTTATGATCCACAGTGCCATAAACCCCTACGGCAGTTTTATAAAGAATTTCCTTAAGTTGACCCCACTTTTCACTTACTGTACAATTTTCTTGTGTATCAGTGAAAGCGTCATCAAGTTGCTGTTGAAACTGAAAGCACTTTTCAGGATCGTGAGTGTTAATAATATTAATCCTGGGGCTAGATTTGTGTTTAGCCGTGTAGATTCTCTTTGGTCTCAGTCTAACCCTTGCAACAACCAAAGAATGATCTGTATCACAGTCAGCACTGTGGTAACTTCGTGTAAATGATATATGGTTCAGATGTTGTCTCCATGTGATGATGATGTCCAGCTGGTGCCAATGGCCGGATGTTGGATGTTTCCATGTGACTTTATGCAGCTCTTTTGTTTTAAAAAAGGAGTTTGTAATACATAGGTCATTTCTAGTGCAATGCTCCAGCAGCCTTTGCCCATTTTCATTCATGCGACCGATGTTGTATTTTCCAAGGCACACTGGCCATGAACTCGAGTCCTTGCCCACACGAGCATTGAAAGCACAGAGCACATAAATGTAGTCAGATTTTGGAAGTGCCTTGACGTGGTACATTTCGCACTGCGAGCGCTATCAAGACAAGTCACATGAACAAGTCAAGAAGCCTGATACGGGGGAAAATGACACGTCGCAAGAACACCAAGAAACACACGGTATCCAAGATGTGCAGTGTGGGAGCCGACAAGACCGTCAAGAAGATGAACGTGGAGAGCCTGCCTGCTAACTGTACTAAAGAACCTGAAACTACAAGTATTACTGAAGCTACCACAAGGGGAAGATCGACAGCCCACCACAGACAAGAGTCAAGACAATAGAGAAGAAGGAGGAGAAAGACACCAGAGCCGGGAACACCGACTCAAAAACAGTCCGATGGGTTGTCAAGCGGATTCGAGTGGAGCTAACAGACAAAGAAATCCTGAAGCAGCTATGAGAAGAGAATCTTCACATCTGAATCTTGAAGGCGGAGCGGCTCCTCACCTACTCCAAGATACCTACAACCTTGGCAGTGGTGACGTCGGAGGGCAGCGAAATGCCGACCACAGTATCAATCAGCAAGAAAATACAACAGCCAGAGAGATTCATCCCAAGAGTCAATCAATGTTCAAGATGCCAGAGAGCCGGCCACAGCAGAGCAACATGCCGCAGTAAGATGGAAATCTGACGGTATTGCGCCGATCACCACATCTTAAAGGAGTGTTAGCTGGCCAAGCTGGACACGGACTTCTGAGCACCCAACAACAAAAGAAAGTGCGCCAACTGCCTGGGCATGCATGGAGTAAGATACTTAGGCTGTCCATACCTCCAAAGACACAGAGACATCTTAAAGATCGCCACCACCAAAAAGACACCATATAAGGACGCAGTGCGGAGGTGCGAGACAGCAACCTGCATCTCACAAGCCGAGAAAGAGCAACTGCAAAGCCAGATTGATGAGTTAAAGAAGCAAGTCAAGCTACTGCAAACATCGGCACCAACCAGCGACAATGGGAAACTTCTTGATGAAATAAAGGAGATCCCGCGGGACATCAAACAAGAGGTGGAGAACATGAGGCAGATGACAAAGATAAATGAAGAGATTCTACGAGACATCAAAGTGGTAAGAGAAATGCTAACAAATGAAAGGGAGCCAAACCAAATCAAACCAGCAGAAGAAACGGAAAAGATCACAGAGAAACCACAAGATGAAATCCAACAAGAGACCGAACCGGAACCGCAAGATAAAGCCAGCAGCCCAGCCACGACAATATCCCGACAGACATCCGAAGAAAACCAAGATGACCATCCTGACGTCGGTACGGAGAAACCCCGGGCACCTACCTTGGAGGAGCTACAAGAGGGGGCAAGAGTGGAGGTACTCAGGCACCAGGAATTCAAAGGTGTTGGGATGAAAGAGAAGAAACTCAGATGCTATGAACCTGATTATGATCCTGACTACTCGTACTACATAGAAGACGGAGAGAGAAAACTATGGCTGACCGCGGAGGAAAAAATCGAAAGGAAGCAGAAACTCAAACTCGAAAGTGAAAACAGGCGCAAGGAGGAAAATGGAAACGTCGAAAAGCTCCTGCAGAAAATACACAAAAAAGGAAACAAAAAGACCAAATAAAAAGTCCTTATAAGGACTGTACCCAGATGAGCCAGAAGCCTGCACCAACAAAGAGAACCACAAAAGCATACAAGCACAAAGGACAGCCACCGAACGACCCCCAGCTGACGTCACAGACACAAACCAACATAATCAGTCCAAGATAGGACTCACAAGACAAGAATTAGGGTGAATGAACCCACAAAAATTCCACAGGATCTCAACAATAACCACAGCTTAAAAACGCAGGTTGAACGAGGCCGAATTTGGAATTTTTGTTTTGAGAATTGGAATTGGAACTTCCTTGATCACGGAGTCTAACTCCTCATAGAACGAATCCTTCACATCATCAAAGGAATCGAGTGTCGATGCATATGCAATAATAATGGTGGCAAAACTACAAGAGAGAATAATAGTCTTTCATTTCCTCCTGCTGGAATTTCAATCATTCCCAGTAGTGAATTCTTCACTGCAACGCCCACACCATGTTGCCTTTTTTCTGCCTGCCCTCTACCCTTCAAAAAAAAAGGTGTAACTTGTTTTCCCTTAGTGACCCTTCCTCAGCGAGACGAGTCTCCTGCAGGCCAGCAATATCAGTGTTAAGACGATTGAGTTCAGCATCAATCACAGCCATTTTTCTCATATCGTCAATATTGGTCAAGTCAGTGGAAAATCCTGGACACGTGGTTCTCACGTTCCAGGTTGCAAGCCATATCTTGAGTTTTCTATCTTTCTTTTTATTAGTACCTGGTGTATTGGTTTTACAGCCTGCGATTCAGATTTTGTCTTAGCCCCAAGCACCCATTGATGCAGGCAGGCTGTGGCGGATCAGCACCCAATTGGCCGGGGGCTGCCCAGCTTGAGGCGGGCGGTAGCTGATTAGTGACACCTGTAGGTGTCTCCCACTGTCAGAGGCAACGCGTGGTGCCCCATGTCTATGCCAATTGACAGGGACTTATAACCCGTAACAGTTGCCTCTCGCTTTAATTCCGAGACCGGTTAAGACCAGGAATGGTGTTATTGCCTCTCTATAGAACAAAGCCTGGGCTAAAATATAGAGATCATGTGTTGCCCATGCAGCACGATCCCTCCCTCGGCCTGCCTAGTTCACTCCAGAGGAAAGGTAACACCTCTAAATCTGGAACAAGATAAGCTGCAGAAGCTGCCGGATCATGCAATGCTCTAACTGTCCGCCTGTCAGAGCTTCGATCGTAGACCAGCTGCCAACCAAGGCGTAGGGCCTGGTCTGCCCGGCCATGACATTTTGTCTTTAGGTTGCATTTCCTCGCACCAGGGTAAGGCTTGTACCCTCTCAATTGTGCTCTTCCACCTGAAGCTGTTGGCACAATGTGGGGTGTCGGGTTTGGTAAGCGCCGCCCAACGTTTGGCGCTAACAGAAAGCAGGTAGTACTGTCTACAGTTATACGGTAGCTCAGTCATATCTGACTAAGACCTGACACCTCTACTGTAAATTATGTTTGTTTATTCTAGGTGTAGGTTTAAGAAAACAATTTATGTTTGTCGGAGTGACAGCAATGATGATCTCATGTAATCGCCTCTGGATTGGGACTAACAATGGAGTCATCATGTTCATTCCTTTGCCTGAGAGTGAGTATATATGTAGCTATATATATCCTGCTCTCTCTCCTCCCCTCCAGCTCTCTCTCCCTCCCTCCCTCCCACTCTCTCTCTTTCTCCCTCCCACTCTTTCTCTTTCATCCTCCCATCCTTTCTCTCCTTTTTCTCTTTCTCTCTCTCTCTCTCTCTCTCTCTCTCTCTCTCTCTCTCTCTCTCTCACGTACACACACACACACACACACACACCCATCCCCCTCTGTCTGGGTGTTTCACATAAATGTGTGTATCTTTGTCTGTCCATCTGTCTTTCACCTTTCTCTTTATATCCTTCCCTCCCTCCCTTCCCCTCTCTCCCTCCCTTCAACTCTCTTTCCCCCCATGGTTCCGTCGCCCTGCTACTGAGTGCGTGGTGCGACTCTGTGAGCTGTGAAATTCATGTGGAATGTTTTTACATCTGTCCGCTTTTGTTTGTACAGTGAACTGCATGTTCAGAACAATGGCTACCAGCTGTTGCT
Organism: Cepaea nemoralis; assembly: GCA_014155875.1. Classification (NCBI taxonomy): domain Eukaryota; kingdom Metazoa; phylum Mollusca; class Gastropoda; order Stylommatophora; family Helicidae; genus Cepaea; species Cepaea nemoralis. The sequence goes on from JACEFZ010017842.1 coordinate 59,524, forward strand.
GAATTGACTGATTTGTCTTTTCGGTTCATGAGTGCATTTTTCAGTAGACTCCTGGGAGTCGACACTGGAGCTACGGTGTTCATGCTTTGTGCAGTGCTTTTGGCGGGTCGCCCTGCAGAAAGAGACCGAGCCATGTGGGATAAAACCCGGGTCAATGAAGTCTTTCTGGTAACTGCCGATTTCATCGACGATGAACTGTAATTTTTTTGGATGACTTTTGTATTGGCATTCTGTCGGCGGCATTATGAACAGTGTACCTGTGCGGGCTGTTGGACTGCCAAGACTCCTATCTATTTCACTTTTCACATTGGACAGTGAGGAGCATTTTGTGTGATATTCACTGGCACAGGAACGGATCATAATGGGGATAACCCATTGCCGTCAAGTTGGAACCTGGACTAACTAATTAACTCTCTTTCCCCCTCTCTACCTCCTGTCCCCCTCTTTCATGTATAACCATCACCACAATAAGTTATATATCATTGATCTGGTTCACATCCAGGCCTGCCCTGGCAGTACACTGCTTCTCCTGGGATCATGCTTTCTGTGACTTGTGTTTCTCTGTCATGTCCTGCTGGTTCACATCCAGGCATGCCCTGGCAGTACACAGATTCTCCTGGGATCATGCTTTCTGTGACTTGTGTTTCTCTGCCATGTCCTGCTGGTTCACATCCGGGCATGCCCTGGCAGTACACTGCTTCTCCTGGGATCATGCTTTCTGTGACTTGTGTTTCTCTGTCATGTCCTGCTGGTTCACATCCAGGCATGCCCTGGCAGTACACAGATTCTCCTGGGATCATGCTTTCTGTGACTTGTGTTTCTCTGCCATGTCCTGCTGGTTCACATCCAGGTATGCCCTGGCAGTACACAGATTCTCCTGGAATCATGCTTTCTGTGACTTGTGTTTCTCTGTCATGACCTGCTGGAGAGGCAAGTCAGTCAGCCACCCACTACACCTTAAATACATTGGGAATTGTTGCCATACTAGTATTTGCATGGACCAATCAGAGCTCAGTGCCTGGTGTGGTCAGTATCACGTGGCTGCCTTTACTTCCCCAGACACCTCCTGGTACCCGTGTCCAGCTGGGTCAGCCTGGTCAATTTAAAAAATGTGCCCTAGTGCATATTCACACCCATGGCCAGCAGACAGTGACCTAGTTCACAGCCACAACACTAATCTCATAGTGGGAGATTGGTGTGGCTACGTCAAGTGTTGGGACCATCACCTTCTGTAGGCCTGAGGGCACAGAGACTCAGAAGACCTGTCTGTCCCTCCCGTAGTGAATGATGAGAGCTGGGGCAGCAAATCGTGGCCCTACAGCAGCCTTGTCATTGTTAGTATAATGTTTATGGTGACTGTGTTCTGCCTTTATGTAAAAACACACACCCATTATATATAGAACATTATATACAACAATAAGAAAGAGGCACACAGCGTTTTTTTTTGGTCATGTGATGAGCAGAGATGCATTGGAGAACATCGTTACAACTGGAAAGATCGAAGGGAAGAGAGGCAGAGGCAGACCAAGAGAAATTATGCTGGATGGATTGAGATGGTGGCATGGAAGGATATATACAGCAGAGTTGATCCAGAAAACCAAAGACCGAGATTTGTGGAGAGACATGAGCGCGTACGCCAGCCGGCATGGCACTTGATGATGGTGATGACACAAACCCACACACATGCATGCATCCACACGAAAGCTGGCAGCAAACCCTGGCCCAACAGCAGCCTTGTCATTGTTAATATAACGTTTATGATGATTTTATTCCGCCTTTATGTATAAACACACACACACCCACACAAATGCATGCAGGCACATGTGCGTGTGCGTGCATACAAACACACACACATAGACAGAGATATAATTGTACTGATTCTAACAACCAGACAACAAGCAACCAATGACTGCCACATCCACCAGCACAGACTCTGACAGTCAACCTGGTGGCGACACCAGCATGAAGAATTTTCCCCCTTACATGTCCTTCCATGGACATAAGGATGCCGTCACTTTCTTCGCTGCGGTGCCAGGTCAGTCTGGGCATCACATAATTTCTCATGCTGAATGTGAATGACTTTATTTATGGAGATTAGCATTGTCTGCTGCTGCCTTCCACTCCATGTTTGCTGTTGCTTTGTGTTGTAGATTCAGTGTCCAATGGCAAGATTAGCATTGTCTGCTGCCTTCCACTCCGTCTTTGTGCTTTGTGTTGTTGTAGATTCAGTGTCTCTCTCTCTCTCTCTCTCTCTCTCTCTCTCTCTCTCTCTCTCTCTCTCTCTCTCTCACGTGCACACATACACACACACACACACCCATCCCCCTGTCTGGGTGTTTCACATAAATGTGTGTATCTCTGTCTGTCCATCTGTCTTTCACCTTTCTCTTTATATCCTTCCCTCCCTCCCTTCCCCTCTCTCCCTCCCTTCAACTCTCTTTTCCCCCATGGTTCCGTCGCCCTGCTACTGAGTGCGTGGTGCGACTCTGTGAGCTGTGAAATTCATGTGGAATGTTTTTACATCTGTCCGCTTTTGTTTGTACAGTGAACTGCATGTTCAGAACAATGGCTACCAGCTGTTGCTGAATTGACTGATTTGTCTTTTCGGTTCATGAGTGCATTTTTCAGTAGACTCCTGGGAGTCGACACTGGAGCTACGGTGTTCATGCTTTGTGCAGTGCTTTTGGCGGGTCGCCCTGCAGAAAGAGACCGAGCCATGTGGGATAAAACCCGGGTCAATGAAGTCTTTCTGGTAACTGCCGATTTCATCGACGATGAACTGTAATTTTTGTGGATGACTTTTGTATTGGCATTCTGTCGGCGGCATTATGAACAGTGTACCTGTGCGGGCTGTTGGACTGCCAAGACTCCTATCTATTTCACTTTTCACATTGGACAGTGAGGAGCATTTTGTGTGATATTCACTGGCACAGGAACGGATCATAATGGGATAACCCATTGCCGTGAAGTTGGAACCTGGACTAACTAATTAACTCTCTTTCCCCCTCTCTACCTCCTGTCCCCCTCTTTCATGTATAACCATCACCACAATAAGTTATATATCATTGATCTGGTTCACATCCAGGCCTGCCCTGGCAGTACACTGCTTCTCCTGGGATCATGCTTTCTGTGACTTGTGTTTCTCTGTCATGTCCTGCTGGTTCACATCCAGGCATGCCCTGGCAGTACACTGCTTCTCCTGGGATCATGCTTTCTGTGACTTGTGTTTCTCTGTCATGTCCTGCTGGTTCACATCCAGGCATGCCCTGGCAGTACACAGATTCTCCTGGGATCATGCTTTCTGTGACTTGTGTTTCTCTGCCATGTCCTGCTGGTTCACATCCGGGCATGCCCTGGCAGTACACTGCTTCTCCTGGGATCATGCTTTCTGTGACTTGTGTTTCTCTGTCATGTCCTGCTGGTTCACATCCAGGCATGCCCTGGCAGTACACAGATTCTCCTGGGATCATGCTTTCTGTGACTTGTGTTTCTCTGCCATGTCCTGCTGGTTCACATCCAGGCATGCCCTGGCAGTACACAGATTCTCCTGGAATCATGCTTTCTGTGACTTGTGTTTCTCTGTCATGACCTGCTGGAGAGGCAAGTCAGTCAGCCACCCACTACACCTTAAATACATTGGGAATTGTTGCCATACTAGTATTTGCATGGACCAATCAGAGCTCAGTGCCTGGTGTGGTCAGTATCACGTGGCTGCCTTTACTTCCCCAGACACCTCCTGGTACCCGTGTCCAGCTGGGTCAGCCTGGTCAATTTAAAAAATGTGCCCTAGTGCATATTCACACCCAAAGCCAGCAGACAGTGACCTAGTTCACAGCCACAACACTAATCTCATAGTGGGAGATTGGTGTGGCTACGTCAAGTGTTGGGACCATCACCTTCTGTAGGCCTGAGGGCACAGAGACTCAGAAGACCTGTCTGTCCCTCCCGTAGTGAATGATGAGAGCTGGGGCAGCAAATCGTGGCCCTACAGCAGCCTTGTCATTGTTAGTATAATGTTTATGGTGACTGTGTTCTGCATTTATGTAAAAACACACACCCATTATATATAGAACATTATATACAACAATAAGAAAGAGGCACACAGCGTTTTTTTTGGTCATGTGATGAGCAGAGACGCATTGGAGAACATCGTTACAACTGGAAAGATCGAAGGGAAGAGAGGCAGAGGCAGACAAAGAGAAATTATGCTGGATGGATTGAGATGGTGGCATGGAAGGATATATACAGCAGAGTTGATCCAGAAAACCAAAGACCGAGATTTGTGGAGAGACATGAGCGCGTACGCCAGCCGGCATGGCACTTGATGATGGTGATGACACAAACCCACACACATGCATGCATCCACATGAAAGCTGGCAGCAAACCCTGGCCCAACAGCAACCTTGTCATTGTTAATATAACGTTTATGATGATTTTATTCCGCCTTTATGTATAAACACACACACACCCACACAAATGCATGCAGGCACATGTGCGTGTGCGTGCATACAAACACACACACACCCACACAAATGCATGCAGGCACATGTGCGTGTGCGTGCATACAAACACACACACACATAGACAGAGATATAATTGTACTGATTCTAACAACCAGACAACAAGCAACCAATGACTGCCACATCCACCAGCACAGACTCTGACAGTCAACCTGGTGGCGACACCAGCATGAAGAATTTTCCCCCTTACATGTCCTTCCATGGACATAAGGATGCCGTCACTTTCCTCGCTGCGGTGCCAGGTCAGTCTGGGCATCACATAATTTCTCATGCTGAATGTGAATGACTTTATTTATGGAGATTAGCATTGTCTGCTGCTGCCTTCCACTCCATGTTTGCTGTTGCTTTGTGTTGTAGATTCAGTGTCCAATGGCAAGATTAGCATTGTCTGCTGCCTTCCACTCCGTCTTTGTGCTTTGTGTTGTTGTAGATTCAGTGTCTCTCTCTCTCTCTCTCTCTCTCTCTCTCTCTCTCTCTCTCTCTCTCTCTCTCTCTCTCTCACGTGCACACATACACACACACACACACCCATCCCCCTGTCTGGGTGTTTCACATAAATGTGTGTATCTCTGTCTGTCCATCTGTCTTTCACCTTTCTCTTTATATCCTTCCCTCCCTCCCTTCCCCTCTCTCCCTCCCTTCAACTCTCTTTTCCCCCATGGTTCCGTCGCCCTGCTACTGAGTGCGTGGTGCGACTCTGTGAGCTGTGAAATTCATGTGGAATGTTTTTACATCTGTCCGCTTTTGTTTGTACAGTGAACTGCATGTTCAGAACAATGGCTACCAGCTGTTGCTGAATTGACTGATTTGTCTTTTCGGTTCATGAGTGCATTTTTCAGTAGACTCCTGGGAGTCGACACTGGAGCTACGGTGTTCATGCTTTGTGCAGTGCTTTTGGCGGGTCGCCCTGCAGAAAGAGACCGAGCCATGTGGGATAAAACCCGGGTCAATGAAGTCTTTCTGGTAACTGCCGATTTCATCGACGATGAACTGTAATTTTTGTGGATGACTTTTGTATTGGCATTCTGTCGGCGGCATTATGAACAGTGTACCTGTGCGGGCTGTTGGACTGCCAAGACTCCTATCTATTTCACTTTTCACATTGGACAGTGAGGAGCATTTTGTGTGATATTCACTGGCACAGGAACGGATCATAATGGGGATAACCCATTGACGTGAAGTTGGAACCTGGACTAACTAATTAACTCTCTTTCCCCCTCTCTACCTCCTGTCCCCCTCTTTCATGTATAACCATCACCACAATAAGTTATATATCATTGATCTGGTTCACATCCAGGCCTGCCCTGGCAGTACACTGCTTCTCCTGGGATCATGCTTTCTGTGACTTGTGTTTCTCTGTCATGTCCTGCTGGTTCACATCCAGGCATGCCCTGGCAGTACACTGCTTCTCCTGGGATCATGCTTTCTGTGACTTGTGTTTCTCTGTCATGTCCTGCTGGTTCACATCCAGGCATGCCCTGGCAGTACACAGATTCTCCTGGGATCATGCTTTCTGTGACTTGTGTTTCTCTGCCATGTCCTGCTGGTTCACATCCAGGCATGCCCTGGCAGTACACAGATTCTCCTGGAATCATGCTTTCTGTGACTTGTGTTTCTCTGTCATGACCTGCTGGAGAGGCAAGTCAGTCAGCCACCCACTACACCTTAAATACATTGGGAATTGTTGCCATACTAGTATTTGCATGGACCAATCAGAGCTCAGTGCCTGGTGTGGTCAGTATCACGTGGCTGCCTTTACTTCCCCAGACACCTCCTGGTACCCGTGTCCAGCTGGGTCAGCCTGGTCAATTTAAAAAATGTGCCCTAGTGCATATTCACACCCATGGCCAGCAGACAGTGACCTAGTTCACAGCCACAACACTAATCTCATAGTGGGAGATTGGTGTGGCTACGTCAAGTGTTGGGACCATCACCTTCTGTAGGCCTGAGGGCACAGAGAATCAGAAGACCTGTCTGTCCCTCCCGTAGTGAATGATGAGAGCTGGGGCAGCAAACCGTGGCCCAACAGCAGCCTTGTCATTGTTAGTATAATGTTTATGGTGACTGTGTTCTGCCTTTATGTAAATACACACACCCATTATATATAGAACATTATATACAACAATAAGAAAGAGGCACACAGCGTTTTTTTGGTCATGTGATGAACAGAGACGCATTGGAGAACATCGTTACAACTGGAAAGATCGAAGGGAAGAGAGGCAGAGGCAGACCATGAGAAATTATGCTGGATGGATTGAGATGGTGGCATGGAAGGATATATACAGCAGAGTTGATCCAGAAAACCAAAGACCGAGATTTGTGGAGAGACATGAGCGCGTACGCCAGCCGGCATGGCACTTGATGATGGTGATGACACAAACCCACACACATGCATGCATCCACATGAAAGCTGGCAGCAAACCCTGGCCCAACAGCAACCTTGTCATTGTTATATAACGTTTATGATGATTTTATTCCGCCTTTATGTATAAACACACACACACCCACACAAATGCATGCAGGCACATGTGCGTGTGCGTGCATACAAACACACACACATAGACAGAGATATAATTGTACTGATTCTAACAACCAGACAACAAGCAACCAATGACTGCCACATCCACCAGCACAGACTCTGACAGTCAACCTGGTGGCGACACCAGCATGAAGAATTTTCCCCCTTACATGTCCTTCCATGGACATAAGGATGCCGTCACTTTCCTCGCTACGGTGCCAGGTCAGTCTGGGCATCACATAATTTCTCATGCTGAATGTGAATGACTTTATTTATGGAGATTAGCATTGTCTGCTGCTGCCTTCCACTCCATGTTTGCTGTTGCTTTGTGTTGTAGATTCAGTGTCCAATGGCAAGATTAGCATTGTCTGCTGCCTTCCACTCCGTCTTTGTGCTTTGTGTTGTTGTAGATTCAGTCTCTCTCTCTCTCTCTCTCTCTCTCTCTCTCTCTCTCTCTCTCTCTCTCTCTCTCTCTCTCTCACGTGCACACATACACACACACACACACCCATCCCCCTCTGTCTGGGTGTTTCACATAAATGTGTGTATCTCTGTCTGTCCATCTGTCTTTCACCTTTCTCTTTATATCCTTCCCTCCCTCCCTTCCCCTCTCTCCCTCCCTTCAACTCTCTTTCCCCCCATGGTTCCGTCGCCCTGCTACTGAGTGCGTGGTGCGACTCTGTGAGCTGTGAAATTCATGTGGAATGTTTTTACATCTGTCCGCTTTTGTTTGTACAGTGAACTGCATGTTCAGAACAATGGCTACCAGCTGTTGCTGAATTGACTGATTTGTCTTTTCGGTTCATGAGTGCATTTTTCAGTAGACTCCTGGGAGTCGACACTGGAGCTACGGTAGTTCATGCTTTGTGCAGTGCTTTTGGCGGGTCGCCCTGCAGAAAGAGACCGAGCCATGTGGGATAAAACCCGGGTCAATGAAGTCTTTCTGGTAACTGCCGATTTCATCGACGATGAACTGTAATTTTTGTGGATGACTTTTGTATTGGCATTCTGTCGGCGGCATTATGAACAGTGTACCTGTGCGGGCTGTTGGACTGCCAAGACTCCTATCTATTTCACTTTTCACATTGGACAGTGAGGAGCATTTTGTGTGATATTCACTGGCACAGGAACGGATCATAATGGGGATAACCCATTGCCGTGAAGTTGGAACCTGGACTAACTAATTAACTCTCTTTCCCCCTCTCTACCTCCTGTCCCCCTCTTTCATGTATAACCATCACCACAATAAGTTATATATCATTGATCTGGTTCACATCCAGGCCTGCCCTGGCAGTACACTGCTTCTCCTGGGATCATGCTTTCTGTGACTTGTGTTTCTCTGTCATGTCCTGCTGGTTCACATCCAGGCATGCCCTGGCAGTACACAGATTCTCCTGGGATCATGCTTTCTGTGACTTGTGTTTCTCTGTCATGTCCTGCTGGTTCACATCCAGGCATGCCCTGGCAGTACACTGCTTCTCCTGGGATCATGCTTTCTGTGACTTGTGTTTCTCTGTCATGTCCTGCTGGTTCACATCCAGGCATGCCCTGGCAGTACACAGATTCTCCTGGGATCATGCTTTCTGTGACTTGTGTTTCTCTGCCATGTCCTGCTGGTTCACATCCAGGCATGCCCTGGCAGTACACAGATTCTCCTGGAATCATGCTTTCTGTGACTTGTGTTTCTCTGTCATGACCTGCTGGAGAGGCAAGTCAGTCAGCCACCCACTACACCTTAAATACATTGGGAATTGTTGCCATACTAGTATTTGCATGGACCAATCAGAGCTCAGTGCCTGGTGTGGTCAGTATCACGTGGCTGCCTTTACTTCCCCAGACACCTCCTGGTACCCGTGTCCAGCTGGGTCAGCCTGGTCAATTTAAAAAATGTGCCCTAGTGCATATTCACACCCATGGCCAGCAGACAGTGACCTAGTTCACAGCCACAACACTAATCTCATAGTGGGAGATTGGTGTGGCTACGTCAAGTGTTGGGACCATCACCTTCTGTAGGCCTGAGGGCACAGAGACTCAGAAGACCTGTCTGTCCCTCCCGTAGTGAATGATGAGAGCTGGGGCAGCAAATCCGTGGCCCTACAGCAGCCTTGTCATTGTTAGTATAATGTTTATGGTGACTGTGTTCTGCCTTTATGTAAAAACACACACCCATTATATATAGAACATTATATACAACAATAAGAAAGAGGCACACAGCGTTTTTTTTTGGTCATGTGATGAGCAGAGATGCATTGGAGAACATCGTTACAACTGGAAAGATCGAAGGGAAGAGAGGCAGAGGCAGACCAAGAGAAATTATGCTGGATGGATTGAGATGGTGGCATGGAAGGATATATACAGCAGAGTTGATCCAGAAAACCAAAGACCGAGATTTGTGGAGAGACATGAGCGCGTACGCCAGCCGGCATGGCACTTGATGATGGTGATGACACAAACCCACACACATGCATGCATCCACATGAAAGCTGGCAGCAAACCCTGGCCCAACAGCAACCTTGTCATTGTTAATATAACGTTTATGATGATTTTATTCCGCCTTTATGTATAAACACACACACACCCACACAAATGCATGCAGGCACATGTGCGTGTGCGTGCATACAAACACACACACATAGACAGAGATATAATTGTACTGATTCTAACAACCAGACAACAAGCAACCAATGACTGCCACATCCACCAGCACAGACTCTGACAGTCAACCTGGTGGCGACACCAGCATGAAGAATTTTCCCCCTTACATGTCCTTCCATGGACATAAGGATGCCGTCACTTTCCTCGCTGCGGTGCCAGGTCAGTCTGGGCATCACATAATTTCTCATGCTGAATGTGAATGACTTTATTTATGGAGATTAGCATTGTCTGCTGCTGCCTTCCACTCCATGTTTGCTGTTGCTTTGTGTTGTAGATTCAGTGTCCAATGGCAAGATTAGCATTGTCTGCTGCCTTCCACTCCATCTTTGTCTGTGCTTTGTGTTGTTGTAGATTCAGTGTCCAACGCATAGATTTGCATTGTCTGTTGCCTTCCACTCTGTGTTTATCTGTGCTTTATGTTGTTGTAGTTTCAGTGTCCCACAGGTAAATTAGCATTGTCTGCTGCCATCCACTACGCCTTTGTCTGTGCTTTTTGTTGTAGTAGATTCAGTGTCCCACAGGTAGATTAGCATTGTCTGCTGCCATCCACTCCGCCTTTGTCTGTGCTTTTTGTTGTAGTAGATTCAGTGTCCCTTGGGTAGATAGCATTGTCTGCTGCCTTCCACTCCGTGTTTGCTGTTAATTTGTGTTGTAGTAGATTCAGTGTCCCACGGTAAGATAAGCATTGTCTGCTGCCTTCCACTCTGTCTTTGTCTGTGCTTTGTATTGTTGTAGATTCAGTGTCCCACGGGTAGATTAGCATGGTCTGCTGCCATCCACTCCATGTTTGTCTGTGCTTTGTATTTTTGTAGATTCAGTGTCCCATGGGTAGTTTAGCATGGTCTGCTGCCTTCCACTCTGTCTTTGTCTGTGCTTTGTATTTTTGTAGATTCAGTGTCCCACGGGTAGATTAGCATTGTCTGTTGCCATCCACTCCATGTTAGTCTGTGTTTTGTCTTGTAGATTCAGTGTCCCACGGGTAGATTAGCATGGTCTGCTGCCATCCACTCCATGTTTGTCTGTGCTTTGTATTTTTGTAGATTCAGTGTCCCATGGGTAGATTAGCATGGTCTGCTGCCTTCCACTTTGTCTTTGTCTGCGCTTTGTATTTTTGTAGATTCAGTGTCCCATGGGTAGATTAGCATGGTCTGCTGCCATCCACTCTGTCTTTGTCTGTGCTTTGTATTTTTGTAGATTCAGTGTCCCATGGGTAGATTAGCATGGTCTGCTGCCTTCCACTCTGTCTTTGTCTGTGCTTTGTCTTGTTGTAGATTCAGTGTCCCATGGGTAGATAGAGCCTGCTTCTTTGGATGCAACCTGTCTAGAGGAAGCAAACTTGAGTTGTGTAGAAGTACAACCCCCCCCCCCCCCTTTTTTTTTTTGAGGCGCACATTCTTTATATATTATCACTAATTATCGATTTTGCACCTCAAATTGCAATCTATTTTTAGCGCTTATCGATTTTGCTCTTCAAAGGGGCGATAACTCCTGGTATTTATTTTTTAATGGGCGTGGTCAAGTGACCCCTTGGAGTATAGGGAAGGGGACGTCTAGTGATGTGGTGGTGTGTACAGCATAAAACATTAAACATTAACAAAACGATTCAAAGAAGATATGTAATTTTTAATACAGGGAAAACATATATAGAATACAATACATAGGTAAATGGGGAGAGGTGTAAGGGTGACGTTATACTAGGTTAGAAAAGTGACCGCTCAGGATGTAAGATGGGTGGTAGCACAATATTTGTATATATAAAAAAAGAGGTGGCCTCAATGACTTAAGAGGGGTGAGGGGTGGTTTAATCATCGATTGTTTTGTTATATAGAGTTGAGTTGAGTTAAGAACCGATGTCACTGCACTCAGGACATTCCTATACGTGTTTCGTCTACTCGTTCAACGGCCAGCAAAGAGTCATACTACTAATAGTTCCCACCGCTATTTGATTAAAAGTTCTCCTGGTCTTCCCTCTTAGTTTTGAGATTCTTCCAAAACCCCTGTCGATCCCCCGCAATTTCATTCTTTCCACATATGGGTTCTCAATGGTACTCAGTGGAGTTTAAAATCCTGCACCTTTACTTTTTTATATCTTTCAGCCTCTTCCAATTCTGTGTCAACTGAATTGGTTGCTCTCTGCACCCTCTGCTAATTCCTTATGGCCGCCTGCCAAGAAACGAAACCGTGTCATATGAAAGCATCATTCCAACTGGTCTGACATCTTGGTATTTGTCTAGGGTGTAATATTAATTATGGCTCGAACAAACACGTTACGATGTACAGATCTATTATGTATACAACTCACAAGAGTCTCTGTCAGTGAGAGTGATTAGAGTTTGGGGCTCGAGCTTTTTATTTCAGGCAACGTAGCTAGACAACCTTGGCAGACTGTCTTTATCATACAAGTATAGTTGTACGCCATTCCTGTCTGTCTGAACACTGTCAGAATATTAGACTTGTTCTGGGACCATCTAGAATTACGAGCTATTCAGTCTTGTCTTCTCCAGTGACTTATTTTTCTATTCTTAGAAAGTCTATCCGCAGCAACTTTGATAAATTCCTTTTCATCGTAGCTGATGCTACGCTACAAGTGGTTGGCTATCGTCCGGGATAGATAGTTCAAACTTTCAATCTTCTTTCACTAGAGATTCTAGTAAGGTGTTGCCTCACAGTAGATCTCAATATTAAACTATACTAAGTGAAACTATACTAAATAAAACTATAGAAATTAATAGTGACAATAGGTAGTATAATATAGCATAACTAAACCCTAAGATAGCCAATATAAGATAAGATACTATAATATAACATACTAGAATAAAATATAACATAACATAATATAACATAATATAACCTGGTCCCAAAAAGTTAGGGCCAATATCATAAGTGAGTGTGGGCTGATGGGTAAGTCCCTGTGTTGTATCGTAAATTGTGTATGTGAATACTGTCAGTGAATTTATTACTTGCATAATTTCAGGACTTAGCGATTTTCACCACTTAGTGGTGAGTAAGTGTATTTCAGGGTGCTTCACGTTATCCCAACTTTGTTACCAATTAATATGTCTTTCGAAAAGCCACCTACGACAGAGGAGCTGAGAGAAGAAGGTACTTTGTTAGGGTATGAAGGTGTCGAATAGGGCAAGTGTGTAAAATAAGCAGAACGAGAGTGGAGAATTGAACAAAGGGACATCATTAAGGAAAGAGAGAAGGAAGCAAGAGAGGAAAGAATTAAAATCGCAGAAATTGAATCTAGAGAGAAGATGCAGATGCGACAAGCTGAAATAGACCAACAGCTGAAGCAAGCGGAACTGGAAATGAAGAGGGAAGAACAGTTGAGACAGCATGAATTGGAACTCAGGAGATTGGAGTTGCAAAATCCTGATGCTTCCAGGTACAGTAACGCTAGTTCTCCCCATCACAGTAGTGAAATTTCTTCAGGACCGTCTCTCTCCCTAGGATCCATGAGCTTACCACTGGCCCACTTCAACCCGAAGGAGGATCAGATGGATGAATACCTTGATCGCTTTGTCATCATGTGTGAAGCTTATAATCTGCCTAAAGAGAAATATAATATCAAACTCTCCCAAGGAATCCGTGGCCCGGCCCGTGGCAGGTATTTAACTGCACATGGTGAGGCAGGTACTGCTAAACCTAGTCATACTGATAAGGCCCAAAATAATCCTTCCACACAGAATCAGGGTTATCCAAACAATAACTCTGAAGGTAAGGACAACAGGTGGCACACTGGTAGTCCACACCAAAACCCAGGTAATTACAATAGTAACCAGTCATCTCAACCTCAACAACCTACAGGTAATAGAGTGGGTAACCAATATTGTAAAAATTGCAGAACAAACGACCACCATACGAGTTCTTGCAAAAACAAACCCCCTGTCCATTACGCGGCTTGTTTGACTTGGGCGGATAAAAACCACCAATGGAGGACCCCTGATGATAATCAAAGACCTCCAGTAGTTGAGACGATTACTGTAAATGGGAGACAGGTACCGTGTTTATATGACACTGGTCTTGAAAGTGACGCGGCCATTGCAGCTCACTTAGTGAAACCTGGACAATTCACAGGCCACAATATTGAGTTAAGAGGTGCTACTCTGAGCTCTGAACCTAAACTTGTTAAAGTTGCTAGAGTTAAGGTGACATCCAAATATGAATTTTCTGCTATCTTTTGGAAAACATAGTGGAACCTGTTGAAGACAGAACACACCTGGTGAGAGCAACCCGATTCCGACCTTTATTAGGTGAGTGTAGGCCGACGGCCGCACTCAGATATATAACAGAGAACTAAACTCTGTCATAAGGCAGAGGAGCTCATCACTTCGGTCTGTGTCATGGTAAGACAAGGAAAGACTAAAGGAAAAGTGCAGAAACCCAGTAGATACCCTACTGGAAGATCCCACCATTTGACATTTCCTTTATGCCCCCAACCATCCTCAATCTCCCTAAATATTATCCCACTACATTGTTCTTAACTCACTGAGTTAATTGATATCTCACACTAGCTAGTTTAAGCAACGCGATAGCCTACTGTTGCCGACGCTCCTATAATACGTTGTCACAACGCACATTACTACACTCGATTCCTAAGAATAATCTAATTTGGGTCTATTTAATTAAATACCATATATTTATTCCTGTTTGAAATTGAGACTACTAAATCACACAATGGATAAATGTCCGCCGATGTAAATCAACAAAAGACACTGTAGTCTCTCTCCATAATCAAACCAGGAACATCACACACGTCCTTATTGCCTCACAACATTTGGTCGACTCCCGCCAAAGTTGTTTGTCCAGACTGTTTTAATACTGTGTCTGAATGACGTCACAAATCTGACTAGACACTAGGCGTCGAGAAGCTATTTTTTCTCTCCTTTTCCGACTCGATGTAACAACCGGCCGGCTGTCCCGCTTTAATCTGGGGAATTGTCCCCGGTACTCCAAAAAGTCTTGCCGGCCTGTGATCTAGAGAAATCTTTTCCCCCACAACAAAAGATCTTGCCGATTCCCATCAGGACAGGTTGTCTCCAACATCAAAGAATGGCGGCCGCCTGTAGACGAATGGCGCGACAGTCTTTCATCGATCGACAACTCCAAGAATTTCCGCGACAGTTAGTTGTATATCGTTTACAGGACGTCGCATTCAACCCCAACCCATTTTCCCGTCCATTTGTTTCTTTGTTATTTATATATCAATTTTTATGTTTTTTTTTATTTGAAGATCTGTAACTCATAACACCATCCTTAAAAACAGTGGTCTCTTCTTCCTAAATACATCACCAAAAGAGAAATGCCATATTATACTGTTGTTTCTACCTACAACGCCACTGACACTACATGTTTTGAAATAAAATAGTGTCGCCCATAGACAATATTGATAATACACGGGTTTTACTGTACAATTACAAGCAATGAAACCGACAGCCTCGCGACTCGCACACAGGACGGTCAATATAATGATGTAATCATACCTACCACACCCTAAGATATGACTTGTGGGGGGATCAATATTTGAATCGCTCACTAACATAGCATTTTTAATTTCCTCGCCAACACTAGACACAGTCGATAAATGCATTATATACCCGCACTACCCAGAACATCCTACCCAGAGCACACAGCTTGATACCCCTATGACTGAGACACCCCGACCTCTGGACTTAACATCTATAGCATCTTAACACCACTGGCCTTATCCGCGCACCCCCGTAATCCTAATATGTGACTTAAACATAGGTGTGATGATGATGTTTCTATAATGTATGATGATAGTGATTATGTCATATCCACCTTTAAAAAACCAGTGGTCACTTATTATTAGTAATATATAAGGAACCCTATCGTTTCTGATGCTCGGATCCACAAAACGTTATGCTCTGCAGGGAACCCATCAGTCGGACTAGTTTACTAAGGATATATAAGAAAAAACAATTGATGATTAATCCACCCCTCGCCCCTCTTAAGTAATTGAGGCCACCTCTTTCTTTATATATATATATATATATATATATATATATATATATATATATATATATATATATATATATATATATATATATATATAATGCGATGCCTGTCTGTCTGTAAGTATGTATGTATGTATGTTGTTTATGCGTTCGCATTTTCTACACGTCTTCTTCTCATTCCGGTGCTGCCAACTGTCATAGTTTATTAGTGTACAAACAGTTATTTACTTAATAAAATTTAATATTTTAATTTACATTATAATTTATATATAGCGAGGGGACATAACTTTTAATAGCATTGCTATATATGTAAAATTGTTGCATATTTCTCAAATAGGTGGACCTTTTCGCTACAGTTATCTACAGGCATATGCGTTATAATCCTCCTCCTTCTCCCCCTCCTCCTTTTCCTCCTCCTCCCCTCCCTCCTCCTCTTCCCCTCCTCCTCCTCCTCCCCCTCCTCCTTCTTTTTCTTCTGCTGCTGCTGCTGCCGCCGCTCCATTTACCCAAGTTTATTGTTGGGGGAAGATGTAAAGATCTTTCAAGTGCTCTTTCTAATGTTTTTTGTAGGTAGGTAGACAGACAGACTGATTGATTGATCCCCGCCAGGGGCTGGGTGAGGCCGGGTCAGGTCCTCAAGATGGATGGATGGATAGACAGCTGGGCCACGCCGTCAGACAGACAGGCAGGCAGGCAGACAGTCAGACTGACAGACAGAGATAGATAGATAGAGGTAGCTAGATAGATATCGATAGATAGATAGAACGAATGAACGAATTTTATTTTAAAAGGGTAACAAATTGGGCCCTTTCAATCACTCATCTTTCATTCATCAAATGTGCATGTTACATTTACATAGGAGAAAAAAACACATTGTCAAATGGATATTTTAAGCATAAACAATGCATATTACGCATGGTACATTCACATGGGGGGAAAATAACATTGTCAAATGAAAGTTGTGAACATAAACAGTGCATATTGCAATGTTGTGAAACACATCCTCCATCAACCCTCACATCCCGCAGCCACCCACACATCCCCCAGCCACCACACCTCCCCCACCCACCCACACATACCTCCACACACTCACACAGACCCAGGCAAACATACATGCCACCACCCACCCACTGATCTCCCACCCACACACATTTCCCCACCACACACACACATCATCCACTCATCCCATAACCGACACGCACACACCCACCCACATATTCTCCACCACCCACTCACACACCCGCAACCACCTAGCATAACACACATCACAAAACCACACACACACACATACCCCCGCCAACCCACACGTCCCGCTTCTATCCACACACACATCCCCCATACTCACAATTTTCCCCACCCACCCACATACACATCAGCCAACCTACACCCACTCACCCACCCAATATCCGCCACCTCTCAACTAAACAACCCCCACCTATATGTCTCAAAGTCATTCAACCGCCAAAGCGTTAGAACTCAAACTGGAGTAACATATGTAACAAAGTCGCTCACCTTGAAGACTGTTTCAATTCGAGATAAATACTTTTTTATTCAGATTAGTCTCTTTTCAGAAAAATCGATATATAACACTGTTGTAAAATCTAACGGGCCCCTGACACGGGGACGGGACGTTACATGTCAATACAAACCCAGCTGTTTATATCTTTTCTATAATTGCTCAGTCTCTCAAGGACTATCGCAAACCATTATAAACTCGTCGTCTATGATTTATGTCCTGGTCCGAACATGGTATGAATGCCATACAAACAGGCGATCTCCTCTTCTAGTAAATATGCCTCGCCTAGACGATCAAGTCCTTTTTAACACGGAGCTCAAAGGAAGCACACCGCTGACTTCATGTCGTTTCTCGAAGTGACCTTCTGTTGCTGTCCCTACAATGCTTACGTCGGTCTTAGTTCCCGGTCGTCAAGTCATTCTAATGTTAGACTGGGAATCTCCTAATTCCTATTAGGTGGTGCGCGTGACCACTATGTGGCTCTATACACACATCCCCACCCACAAACACATCTCCCCACCTACCCACACATATCCCCCACCCATAAACACACAACTCCCACCCACACACCCCACCACCCACATATACCCCACCACACACATCCGCCGCTTACACACATCTTCCCACAAACACACAATCCCCGACCCATACACTCATCTCTCACACACATCCACCCACTCACGTACTCATCCATCAACCACTCACACCCACACATCACCCACCCGCGCATCAACACATGCATCTCTCATCTACCCTCCCACCCACACACACCCCAACCACCCAGCCAAACACACATCCCCATCCTCACATACATCCTTCATCCACATGCATAACCCACACCTCTCATACATCTCCCTTCCCACACAAAACTCCACCCATAAACACCTCCCCCCACACACACATCCCCCACATGCATTCCCCATACACATCCCCGCCCACACTTCTCTCACCCACACACACATCTCCCCACCCACACACACATCTCCCCACCCACTCACACATCCCCCACCTACAAACATCCTCACCACCTACACATACATCCTCCACCCACTCACATTTACCCCATCCACACTCACAAACTCCCACCCACACAGACATATCCCATTCACAGACACCCCCCCCCCCCCCCACACACACACACACACACACACACTCATCCTCCAGATCCATTACACACCCATCCCCAACCCACACATTATCCTACACACCCATTCACCCACCCAAATACACATAGGCCTATAGACAGACAGACAGACAGATCCCCGTCAGGGACTGGGCGAAGCCGGGCCGGGTCAGCTAGTATATATATATATATTGTGCTACCGTCCATCTTACATCCAGAGCTGTCACTTTTCTAATCTTGTATAACTGTCACCCTCACACCTCTCCCCATTTAACTATGTATTGTATTCTATATATGTTTACCCTGTATTAAAAATTATATATCTTCTTTGAATCGATTTGTTAATGTTTCATGTTTTATGCTTTATGTTGTATCACACCACCACGTCACTAGACATCCCCTTCCCTATACTCCGAGGGATCACTTGACCTCGCCTCCTTGACCACACCCATTTTTTCAATAAAATCAATACCTTTGAGGTGCAAAATCGATCAGCACTAAAAATAGATTGCAATTTGAGGTGCAAAATCGATAATTAGTAATAATATATAAGGAATGTGCACCTCTAAAAAGGGGGTGAGGGGCTTTTGTACTTCTACACTACTAACTTGACACAAACGCAGGCCAAAGTCGGACACACTAACCCTTGAGGTGCATAATTTAGCGTGACACACTCCCCTCGAAAGAAGAACAAAGAAGCAGAAGATGTTGTGTCCAGTTCTATATTTTACTATTGATGTTCTTGTTGAATTTCCTGTTCTTTGTTCTGTACAGATTTTGTCTCCGATTGCCACACTGTAGTTTCCCATTCTGTCTAGTGTATTGATATTGCTTTCCACTGCTACTCCATGTTTCTCATTGTTCTGTGTTGTATTGATGTTGTCTGCCACTGTCATTCTAAACTTTTCCATTGTTCTATGTGTTGTATTGATGTTGTCTGCCACTGCCCTTCTAAACTTTGCATTGTTCTATGTGATATTCTGTTGTCATCTTTAGACAGAGATCATGCTGTCTGAATGTCTTTTGTTACATCAGACAGAGATATTCTGGAATATTGTTTTCGATGTCTGATGAATGACATGGAATCATCAAATAAGTGCACATGAGCAAATTCATTTTTGCGTATTGTGAATAAATGTCCCAGTTTGCTCCCTTTTTATATACTTAGCCACCGCAGACAAGAGTGACTAAATGTGTCCCAATTTATTCCATTTTAATAAACTTAGCCACCTCAGACATGGGTGAATACATATGTTCCAGTTTATTCCCTATTTATATACATAGCCAATGTGTCCCAGTATTTTCCCTATTTATATACTTCTCACCTGAGATATGGGTGAATAAATCTGTCCCAGTTTATTCCCTGTTTATATACATAACCACCTCAGACATGGGTGAATAAATCTGTCCCAGTATTTTCCCTATTTATATACTTCTCACCTGAGACATGGGTGAATAAATCTGTCCCAGTATTTTCCCTGTTTATATACATAACCACCTCAGACATGGGTAAATTGCATGTGACCTAGTTTATTCCATCTTTATATACTTGTTACCTCACTTGCTCTATACAAATGTGGGTGTAGCTCCATGGGCTCAGTGTGATGCTGACATCAGGCACTGAGTGCCACTTGCTCTATACAAATGTGGGTGTAGTTCCATGGGCTCAGTGTGATGCTGACATCAGGCACTGAGTGTCACTTGCTCTATTAAAATGTGGGTGTAGCTCCATGGGCTCAGTGTGATGCTGACATCAGGCACTGAGTGTCACTTGCTCTATACAAATGTGGGTGTAGCTCCATGGGCTCAGTTTGATGCTGACATCAGGCACTGAGTGTCACTTGCTCTATACAAATGTGGGTGTAGCTCCATGGGCTCAGTGTGATGCTGAAATCAGACACTGAGTATCACTTTTTATTTTGTTAAATTCGCATATCCTTTACAGGACATCGCTGTCAACAGCAGCATCTTTCAGCTGTCTGTTGATTTCTTGGCAAGATTATGTTCAGTAGTTTGCCATTGCTTTCTGAGCGGCCGGCTCAGTTATCCCGCAAGTCACCAGCGGGGGACGAACCGCTCCCAGTTCTCGCCCGCTACGAGACTCTGCGTGATAAACGGGATTACGGAGAAAGTGGTGTAACCCCTCGGCCAGAGAGACCGGCGAGTGTCACTTGCTCTATACAAATGTGGGTGCAGCTCCATGGCTCAGTTTCGTTCTAACAGGACCATATTACTTAATAACAACACCAATTTTTGTGCTGCGGTCAATGGGCTGTACTCGCATGAGTTTGCGACAGCTCAGACAACTACAGGAGTTGGTGGTTGGTGGTCGCGAGAGAGGGGAATGATGGATGGAAATAGAACTTCATCCAGGCAAGTCATTGTAGCCCGTCAATCACTGAGTTTGCTCAGATCGCACATTCTTAATTTGAATGTTTAAACACATTTCCTTATGAAAGTTTGTAAAAACAGGAATAACTCTGAAAGAATAATATGCTTCGTCTTAATGAAAATATAATTGTTTAATGAGATCATATACTCAGCGTGCCATCGAAAATCATTCCACATGCCGCGATTGGCACACGTGTCGTAGGTTGCCGACGCCAGATCTAGACTGTGACATTCTGTCTACAATGGTCAAGGTTGATAGAAATAACTACAGAGGCAGCAGCTATGGATGAAGCCAACATCTTGGAGATTGTTGGATGATTGTGAGATTGTTGGATGATTGTGAGATTGTTGGATGATTGTGAGATTGTTGGTTATCTGATCCGGCCATGCTTTGTTGGTTATCTGACCTGGCCATGTCTATCTCTCCTAGGCATCCAGAGACAGCGACTGAAGGCAGGCTCACAACCCCCTCCTTCAACACTTCCACCCAGAGGAGAAGCTGTGCCTGCTCCACCATCAAACTCTCGGCTGATCCTGGCTGGTGGAGAGGGCTACGTGGACTTCCGGGTGGGTGAGTGACCAGACTGACTGTGTCAATGAATTTGAACATTGTGTAGGCACAGCAAAGGTCGGTTAATCAGACCATCATTTAGGCACAACAAAGATAGTTATAACGAAAGTCATAACGATAGTCATAACGAAAGCTCGGAAAGGTTTGTCAGCAATGAGAGTCATGGCGACTGCCAATATCGAGCAAAGACTGCTAATACTTCTGTTCCAAGGACTGGTGCTTTCACGCATCGAGTATGCCCTGGCCATCCTCACTGTCAGCCCTACATAGATTGGAAGACTTGAAAAGGTACAAAACGAAGGCATGCGCATCATTTTGGGCTGCACGAGAGACACCAGCTGTGTAGCAATGAGATACCTCCTTGACTTCCCGACAATGTGTCATCAAGCGATGCTACAGGCATTACGGGATAAACTTCTCTCGCACCACACAAAAAGATTTGTCAGTCGTACGAGAGGAATTGATTACACATTTTTATTGCCACTGGCTCTTTACATTACACAAATGCACAAAACTGTCTCTAATAAATCACACATGAATACACAGAATTTCCTATCACTAGTCGTCCCTAGCCCTACTGCTAAATCTATCTACTCATCTAAAGAAATACGCATCGACGCTAAGCGATGTGTTCCCTACGAAGTCTGTCCCCCGTCTGATGATTCTCCGCGTGCTGATTACACAGTACGCGGAAGGACCTCGTGCGCACTTCGGCTTTTGCGTGCTACATCATTCAACACGCTTAGAGTAGTGGTCTACTCTTGAGTTCTATTCTAGTGCTTGGTGTCCATCATGTTGGCGTGATTACACCGTGACCAGAGTGCTTACTCTCTGGTTGACACCTCCGTGTCTCATGAGAGAACTGTTTGACAGTTCCCCTTCCTATCTACTCCCTACACCTACCCTGCCCTCATGTAGGGGCACTGGGTTACCTCTAATCTACTTGAGGTAGACCACTCATCCCGGGTGGTCTTCCCTCCTATCTATTTTAGTCTTTGACACACACCCTCCCCTCCTGTGTTGCGTTACAAACTTTGACTCCTGGTTGTGACGCAAGAGGTTTCTAAAAATTAGTGTATCTAATTTTTTTGTCAAAGACTACTGATAACTTGGTTCTGGGTAACTCAATAGACCTCTACTGACTATTGTCACAATGTAGTATTACTTTACTTGGCTACTGGTGATCGCCACAAACTTGTCTGGTTGGCGTGAGCCCTCTTCTCAATCGCAATATTATATTATTAGAGGTTTGTCTGAACCGGACCATTGTCTTATCAGACCTGCCCTCAATATGTAAATTAACTTACTACCCATACAAAGTTGATTTTCTTAGGATCAACACACGAATTGCTTCATGTCCCCCATATAATATTACACAACCCTTGCACAAGCTGTGTGCGACAGGCTTTACCTATCTCGCTTCCGCGTGTAAAGTATCTTTCACTGTTAAGTTAGTGTTTCGCTGTCTATTGTGTCCCCTGACCCGGAGTTATCTCCCTTTGATCTAAAAATGTATGTACTTTACATGTTTGTTTTCCTGGTTGTTTGCGTGTTTGGCTGTACCTAATAATATAATTTACCTTCTAACATGTGTGTCCTGTCTATCATTTATATGTAAGTTAGTTTTCAAGTGCCATAATCCGGTTAAATGTGGCCACAAACAAGTGTATAACACTAATTCGTGACTACGTTTCCGTCTTATGAGACTTAAAATACTTTCTCTAAGGTCTACACTAAACTACACACAACACATTCGAGACAGTATATCTCAACATTGAAAGCAAACGCTTGACGTAGACAAATAATAAAAAGTCGCGTTGAGCGGCAGAAAAATCCGCTTTTTTGTTTTTTTTTTTCACATCACTCTCCAATTGTCATT
>JACEFZ010017843.1:0-40892 GCA_014155875.1 Cepaea nemoralis
AAATTAAAATAATGAGTGTTAACATTCGAGGTATATGATCCAAAATTAATAATCTTATACCACTCATACACAAATATAAACCTGATTTTATTCTCATACAGGAAACTAACGTTAACACCGACGAACACGCATCATATATCACAACATGCTTAGGTCTAAGACACTCATGTTTTAGTCTTAGTACTCATCATATCGGATTGGGTAAAGCAATAATACAGACATCGGACAGGTGGCAGATTATAGAGAAGGACAGGGACTGCCAGGGTATGATAGCTATAGTACAGGTGGGAAATAACATAAATAAATACACAATTGTCAACATACACGCACCGCCTGACTACAGAAATCAGCCGCTCTTCTACCAAACACTGGAAAATTTATTATCACGCTCAAATCGGAGTCACAACATCATTTTAGGGGGTGATTTTAATTGCGTACTTTCGGCGCGCGACCTTATAAATGGAGATGTAAGAATGCAAATTAGAAACACAACGGGGGAGAAGGAACATCAATTAGACACATTGCAAACAATTTTAGATATTCATGGGCTAACAGACGCATACAGGCAGACGCATCCCCATGGAACAGGTACAACACACACAAACAATGCGCATAACAGAGCAGCGCGATTAGATAGAATTTATGCGCCCATAACACATCATATAACACAAGTCAAGCATTTACAGGAGACACTGAACTTCACATATCATAAGGCTGTAGTTGCAACAATAAACACAGTACAAGCAACACCACATCTTAGAAGATCTCCCCATTGGAAACTTAACAGCACACTTTTACAAAATCAGGACTATGTAGATTGCATATCAAAACTGATCCTCACATACACAAGACGATATACCGGAGGGTAATGCGCGAGAACTCTGGGAAACACTTAAACAAACTATACGAGAGAGAACACAGACACTAGCAGCGGTAATACACAAGCAAAAACTACAAGAAAAAGTATTTGAAAGTGCAATTAAGCTCTTACTACAGACAGACAAAAATTCACAACACATCATAGCATTACCGGAAGAATTAGATCTCCACAGACATCATCGATGTCAGGGGTCTTTACTGCGAGCAAAGTTACAAACTATAACACAAGAGATACCGAGTAAACAATACCTAGCTATAGAACAAAACACACAGCGCAGCAGACAGATAGGCCAGATAATTGACAGGAAGGAAATATACAAGTCGAGCCACAACAAATAGCCTTAGCCTTTGAAGATTATTATAAGAACCTTTACACAGAAGAAACCACACAGGCGCATGTACAAGAAAACATTATGAAATTCACAAAAGAACTCACAGAGGAACGGAAACTAACACTAGATACTGAATTACCACTAATAGCGGTCCACGGAATGCAGAAGGGCAAATCGCCTGGCCCTGACGGTATTACCGCTGAATTCTATCAGTTTTTCTTTCCTCTTCTAGGTCCCCTTTTACTAACAGTATTCTCTTAATCTTTCCACAAACATGAACTCCCATCCAGTTTCAACACGTCTTACATCATTCTTATTCCGAAGGAGAACACCGACAAGACACTTTTAAAGAGTTACAGACCGATCTCGCTTTTAAATGTAGACTACAAGATTTTAACAAAGGCGTTGACGAATAAATTGAAACCAGTAACGTCATCTCTCATTCATGAATACCAGCAATGTAGTGTGCAACACCGGAATATACAGCAACACAAACACTTCAAAAGGGACATCATCAACTACACAGTACTATTACTGGTATTATTAGTGTTGGAACTCTTCGCTGGCTGTTGAGGATGGGGACGTAGCGCTTATGGGAATGCCCCAAATGCTGTGATCTCGATTCCTAAATCAATCAATCAATCAATCATCAACTACACACATCTGAAAAACTGTCAGTCCTCAATTCTCTCTTTAGATCAAGAAAAAGCATTCGACAGAATATCTCACTCATACCTCCACAAAACTCTCTAACACTGCAACGTGGGAAATTATTTTCGGACATGTGTCAACATTTTATATTTTAAACCGGAAAGTCGGATTCTATTAAACCATACCCTAACCAATTCTTTCAGGTTGACTAGGTCAGTGAGACAGGGATGTTCATTATCCTCTTTACTGTACATTGTCGCTCTAGAGCCACTTCTAGAAAAGATACGAGAGGACGACAATGCCAGGGGTACGTTCATACCAGGAAAGGGTGAACAAAAGCTACGTGCTTATGCGAACGATACCATTTTCTTTCCGACAACTGAAAAATCTGTAGGGATCATTTTGGAAACGTTCTCGTTTTTTGGCAAAGGTAGTGGGGCAAAATTAAACGTCCAAACATCTACTATAATGGGCTTGGGCAAATTGAAAACTATGGCGGATTTTCCATTTGACTTAACATCAAATAATTTATAAAAATGTACGGAATAGTCTTCCCATGTCAACCAAATCAGACACATGGCAAAATCTAGAGAAGAAAATAACAGATATGTTACAGAGTTACAAATACAAAACAACTACCATATTTGGTAGAAGTACCATTGTTAATACATATATAATTCAAAAAATACTATATCTGTGTCCTGTGTCTATACACAGTCCTAGATCCCCCACGTCAGACTGTCACAAACATAAACAAAGAGATTAGACGTTTTGTGTATGGCAGAAAAAATCTACAGTATCAAACATACTACACTCATGCAAGACAAAAAAGATGGAGGTATCGCCCTCCAAGACATAACAACCAAAATACAAGCACTTAGGATCACACACGTAAGCGAAATCCTACAACACCCAGAAAAACACCCTCTAGCACACTATTACATTGGAATTAGGCTATCTTATTTAAAACCTATTAGGAATACATCCTCACATTACTTTGGCACTCTCCCAACATTTTACAAAACATGTATTTCAGCCATTAAAGGACACGAAAAATTACTACACATGAAAACACATACAATCTACAAGCATTTAGTTAAACTAGTAGCAACTCCAGTACACCTCAGAATTAAAAGAGGACATAGATATTTCATAAAAGATTATACCGAAACTTTCTCTAATATTCACAACAAGCAGATTACCCCAAAAGCGAAGGAAATTACATATAGGCTTGTTTACAGCATGAACCCAACAACAGAGAGAACAGCAAAAATAACTAAACAAATACTTCAGTGTCAGCTTTGTAGACGGAACGTCCAAGAATCAGAAGAGCACATCTATTACGAATGCAACACAATCATGCCAACAAGAAATCTCCTACAAAACATCCTAAACACTCAAACTAAACAAATAACAGATATTTACAAAGCAATCATGATAAATTCCATTCCTTACTCCACACAAGACAACCACACACAGCTGCTTGTTCTTTTGGCAGAGTACAGACATCTTATATGGACATTAAGAAACAAAGCATTATACAATTACAGAACAATCAACAAAGAAATTGTCCAACAACTTTATCAACAAAAAGGCTCAAACATTCTAACCTTAGCCCCACAAGCGCAAATCCCGTAAGAGTTTTGCCTGAAGACAGCACATATTACAAAAGAAACAAATAACTTGTTTTAAACAAAGGATACCACAGCTGTAAATGTGTTTATTGACGGTATTAATAAGCTTGCAATTATTATTATTATTATTATTATTATTATTATTATTATTATTATTATTATTATTATTATTAATACGTTTATTACTACCGCTACCATTATTATTAATTTTCCCATTATTATATTTGAATGTGCAACATGAAATATATTGTGGATGTGTGTCTGTGTCGTTTGCAGTAACACATGTATGCGTCTGGGTGTGGATGCAGATGTGTGTGTGTGTGTGTGTTTGTGTGTGTGTGTGTGTGTGGTGCATGTATTTGCACGCGCATATGTATGAGTGTGTGTGTGTGTGTGTGTGTGTGTGTGTGTGTGTGTGTGTGTGTGTGTGTGTGTGTGTGTGTGTGTGAGCGTGTGTAACAGCCTTTAAACCAAGGCGATATCTCAAGTATTAAAATGATGTTAAATGGTAATGATATTTTTGAAAAGAAGAAATATGCACCACCATGTATAAACAAATTAAATAAGCCCTTTAAGTAGCCTAAGCTAAAGTGGCTTGTAGTGTGTGTGTGTGTGTGTGTGTGTGTGTGTGTGTGTGTGTGTGTGTATGTGTGTGTGAGAGAGAGAGAGAGAGAGAGAGAGAGAGAGAGAGAGAGAGAGAGAGAGAGAGAGAGACCAAACATAACTGGATGTCGGAAAATGGGATGTAGGGGTGTGTCACAATTGTGACGTAATAATTGTTAATATGGTCATTCATTCATCATGGGCAATTCTGATAAGCGTGGGCAGTCATATTTCGCCATCTCACTCGATCACCAGAGTCGTGGATCAGCTCAGTGTTCTTGTCTCGACCTTACCACGCGGCCAAGTCATCCAGGTATTTACTTCTCTGTCTTCCCCTTGTTCCCTTCCCCACGATCTTGCCAGTTGTCGAAAAGTTCTCAAATTTATTTCTTCTCATAACGTGACCACAAATTTTTGACCTTCTACATGTAATTTTTCTAATCAGCTTACGATTTTCATTTGTATCTTGCAGGATTTGGTCATTGGTTTTTCTGTTTGTCCATGGTGTTCTTTGCATATTCCTCACAAACCACATTTCCACAGCCATTAGACATGCAATATTATATATCAAATTAAAGAGGTTTGCATAGGAACAAAATCACTGTGTATAATCGTGAATTGACTCAAGACGATTAATCATGTAATGGCAAATAATCAGGTAAGACAGGCGCATGTGGGAAAGCAACCCGACATTCCAGAAGTACAGGGATCAAAAACACAGAGCAGGGGTCATAAAGCTATCTGCTCCGGGAATGGAAGATGGATGGCTTGTGTTAAACACCACCTCAAGGGGAAATGCGCCGCCGAGTGACCAGAATGTGCGAACCGTCGGGAAACAGCTTCAAACAGAGAACTCGGTGCTTCACGTTGCAACGAGAAAAGCGCCGAGACGTACGATTAGGCTATTTTGAATTTAAGTAGGGGATGTATAATTTTCATGGCCATCAGACAATCTGAAGGTTAGACGAGAGACCACTGAAGCTATGTGATAATCGTTATGGGGATCAGCATGGCCGAATGCCTAAGAGCGAGGTAGCGAGTTAAACCCTTAAACCGGTTGTGATTGTAACTGACTCAGAAAGCATGCTGAGGAGGGTGAGGACAGGCAGACTTCGTGCAGAGTGGCTTGCTTCGCTTCGGAGGTCACAGGTAGCAAGCATCACTTGGATCTTTTCTCCGAGGCATGTCGGTGTGCTGGGGAATGGATAGGCGAACAAATTGGCTGTCTCGGCAAAACTGGGTGGAGTATTGATGCATGACAAGACAGACGTGGTTGCGGCATTGTGGGAGCACGTGTACACCTCGGAGGAGCAAATGGATCACCATAGTCTGGTAAAAATGAGGCGGCGAGGTGTGACGAGGGGATCTGGCCGATGCTCGATGCTCAGAGGAAAGACGGGACGGACATATAATCAGATTGCTACTGGGACTATTAGTGTTGGAACTCTTCGCTGGTTGCTGAGGATGGGGACGGAGCTGTTATGGAAATGTCCCGAATGCTGTGATGTCGGTTCCTAAATCAATCAATCAATCAAAACCCCTAAACCGGTCAGTTGTACTCAAATGTACATCATTGACTTGGGGACGTAAATTACAAGTACGTCGTAAGTCTGAGTGGGTTCGCCAGATGGCGAGGGACACAAGTAATAGGGACTACTAATCCACAGAAAAAATCAGTCCAGTGCACCAGACGTAGAAGCATGTGTATGCACTACACTTGAGTTCGACAACAGCGAACGAACAAATAATGCCACCCACGATCAAATGTCGACTATAGAAAAGTAACATTGGCATCATCATCATCATCAAGTGCCGTGCCGACTGGCAATTTGTGACCCAATGAAAATAAAGTTCGCTGGTTCGTCAATTCGTTCATTCCCGCTGATTAAAGGTTTAGATTTCATTAATTTTGTTCAGTTGTTAAGTAATTCGGACGAAACTTGTGCCTTTATATGCAATTCCCCACTTCTCCATCTTTTCAGATCCTCTGGCATGTTTTGTGTTTTTATTCGGACTTCTGCAGATGAATATCTTCTAGCATTAAACTTCCGGTGCGCTGATGGTGTGGTAGTGGATTCATCACCTACACCGGTTAGCTGGACTTCAACTTTAACTTCGGTTCAGAAAAGAATTGAACACTTAAAAACTTAGCTGCATGTCCTTAAAAGGACGTTGCAATCACCCCCAGTATGTATTGTCTGTTTGTGATATTTTAGGCAAATTTACGTTCAGTAGTTTGCCACTGCTTTCTGAACTACCGACGTTCATAGCATTCTATAAACACCAGCGTAATGCGGTATGCTTCCAAATCGCCTTCATTGTGGAGACGGCAACTGATTGATTGATTGATGCATCGATCACCTCTATAACAATTTGAATAACGAAGACACAAACAATAGATTTCACGATTTATTGCCTGGCATATTTCGCTGCATCTCGTCAGGTACATACTGCAGAAATCACACAACTTACGTGAATTAATAAGATAAATCCTTCAAACTGAAATAGACACATGTTCGCACAGTAATGTCGATTGTCTACCACGGTAATTTTAAACTGACTAACATATCTTTCTGCTTAAACAAGGACGGCTTACGAAGGTTGATTAGTATAGCTTCAGCAAACTTTAACAATCGACTACTTTGTGTGTTGAACAACACACGGAAGGCACTGTCTCTTTCAACCACGTGACCACTCTCGAGCACATGTCTCCAGACCGATGAAGCCAGACTTTTCCGGTGTGTCGGCCTGCCTAGGCTACCATCTTCTGTGTGTAGTATCTTGTCCAACCAATTCGGAATATGTTCCGAAACCCTGCAATGTAACTGTCGCTCAGTTCTGCCTATGTAGATGGCCTCGCATATGCATGTAAATTGGTAAATACAATTTTATTTGGCGTAAAAAGCTACAGGTTCTTTTACTGCTGGGACTGGGATCGGTGTGTTTCTGTACACAGAATGTTCGCTCGACTGCTGTGGTGAGCCGGTCCCGCAGACGTTGCATTACGTCATCTCCTCGGAAGGTTAGCTGGACGAATACTTTGAGTTTAGGGACTGTAGTTACTTCTGATTTCGGTTTGGGTTGTTGGCAGTGGCGCTTTATAAATCCTGTGGAGTACCCATTCAGGTTTAAGGCATTCTTCAGAGTTTTAAATTCCTCTGTCAGTGTGTCCTGGGTGCATATCTTCCTAGCACGGTCAAACAGGGTCCGTACTAAGCCCCGTTTGTACTGGACAGGTGCGAAGCTCTGAAAATTTTAGTATTGGCCAGTCCATGTTTCTTTGCGGTACACCGATCTTTGAATTGTGCCATCTGCTCTACGTCTCATTAGGATATCTAGAAACGGCAACGCTTCGTTGTGTTCGTGTTCCATAGATAAAGAGATGTTTATATGTGTCTCGTTCATTGTGGCCTGGAACGACGTTGCTTGTAGCTCGTCTGTGATGATAATTAGTATATCGTCCACGTAACGACGGTAAAAGGCCAAGTTATTGATTTCTGAGGATCTCTTTTCTTCTAAGTGTGCCATGAAGATGTCCGCTAGAATAGGTCCAAGTGGGCTCCCCATGGCCACTCCGTCAATTTGGCGATATGACTTGTTTAGAAAGTTGAATTGTATGTTGGCAGTACATAATTTTAATAGCCTCTCTAGAATAGCTGATGGTATGGCTAGTTTTAGTTGTTTGTCTCTAATGCGTTCGCTTATTATATTCACGGTCTCATCTAATGGAACGTTGGTGAATAAAGAGGCAATATCCATGCATGCCATGTGTTTGTTGTTTATGTCCATAGTATCCAATAATTCCACCAGATCGAATGTATCCCTGAGTGTTCTTGGATCGAAGGACTGTCGTACTGGCTTTAAAATTTCAGTTAGCCATCTCGCCATTCGGTGTTGTGCCGAGTTAACCATGGAAAGGATCGGTCTTAGTGGGATGCCGGGCTTGTGAAGCTTGGGTAGACCGTACATCTGAGGTGTTTGGGAGCCACGCGGTGTGAGCGTTTTTGTATTCACAATCTATAATCTATTCAAATCTATAACAATTCCCCAAGTGACGAATTCTGCCAGTTCGGTGTCCATTGACAAGCGTAGGTATATGGGCGTTCATTTGAAATCCGTCCGTGCCGCACCGCGCGTCATTGGGTACGTTGAACATGATCATGCCATAGTCATGTGATAAGTACTGACCAATGAATAAAACGCAAGTGCTTATCATCCCATGATGCATAGGTTCTGTTTCTAACCGTTGAGAAAATGTCCGGGTTGATCCAAAATCCGTCTAAAGAAGCTCAATGAGCGGTGATGCAGTTTCTTTCATTTGAAGAATGTCGACCATTGGACATTCATCGAAGAATGCAGGCAGCGTACGGTAACAAATGTGTGTCGAAAACAATAGTGATAGACTGGACACGAACGTTTCGGAAAGGACGTCAGTTCACGACAGATTTTCGACTGCCGAGTCTAGCGCATATTGTTGCAACAGAAAAAAAAAAAAACCATCGCCAAAATTGATGCAGCAGTACAGATGAACCAACCGTTGTCGAAGCAATCGTTCGCTAACGAAAGAATTTGATGTGTCAATTGAGACAATTCAAAAGATCGTTTGTATGAAACTGCAATATCGGAAGATGTGTGGGTACCAAGATGTTGACCGACCACCAAAAAGAGGGACACATGGGATGGTGTTTGAACCACTTGCTGCGTTACAGAGTGGAGGGTGATGCATTTCTCATCCGCATAGTGGCAGGCGATGGAATCATGGTTTCACCACTTTGAGCCGATCAGCAAAAGAGAAGAGCATGCAATGGAAGCGTGCTGGATCACCAAAAGCCAAACAATTCAAGTTACAGGTTTCCGCTGGTAACGCTATGCTGAGCGCATTTTTTGGACCATGAAGGGCTATTGTTGGCCTTAACTGGTACATCAACTCTACCACTACTTGCAAACACTAGACAAGCTGCAAAAAGCCATCAAGAATAAACGACCCGGCATGCTTTCTCGCGGTGTGGTTTTGTTGCACGATAATGCTCGTCCGCATGTCGCAAAGATTGTGCAGGAAGCATTAGCAAGGAAGAAGTGGGAAATTCTGCAACATCCAGCCTTTGGTCCTGATTTGTCACCCTATGATTTTCATTTGTTCGAACCTCTAGAAAAAGCTCTCAAGGGGCAACGGTTTCACACAGATGCAGTCGTAATGAACGCGGTAAACACTTGGTTCAGTGAGCAACCACTATCCTTTTTTGCGGACGGCATTCACCGCATACCTAAGCAATGAGATGCTTGCCTGAATGCCTACGGCGACTTCTTCTGACCAACCCATGGTGGATAATTCATTCAAAATGAATGCCTTGTTTAATTCTACCACGCCTGTTAATATTTCTTTCATATTTTTGAAATAAAGCCATTGGAACGGGTTTCAAAAGAACGCCCCTAATATATTCTTCTTGTGCCACTTTGTTTATGTACACTTCGATTTTCAATCTGTGCACTGTGAATTCTAGCCAGCATGATTCAGCCTCATCCCTCTTTTCATCCGAAACCCCTTCTTCTAGCAGTAGAGCGAGCTTGCGTACACCTGTGATCACACGAGCTGTGCTGAAGATAGCGTACCTACCAACATTTTCCCAAGAAAGGGCGATCGACGGCTACGGATCATTTCTTTCTGGATATCTTCTTCTTCTTTTTCGTTCCTCCGGAGAGGTCTTTTTTTCGGTTGTGAATGCGTTGTGCCTGTTAACAACAAAGCTGCGTATTTGCACCGTTATACCGACACATCCGACTTCTGCGGGTGTTTGTTGACTGGGTTAACCTTCCCTGGTCTTTCTGTGTATAAATCCGTTGTCGCTTTTATTTTATTCATTATCATTATCATTATCTTCCATATTGTATTGTGGGGAGGGATAGTTGACGTTCACGCGAACGATATGTGGCCCTGGATAGTGTCATTCCGTAGGATTGTACAATGTGTTTGATGTCGACAATTCATTTTCTTGTACGTTATACATAGGATCTCAAAGGGACATGACCCCATCTGCTTT
This sequence comes from Cepaea nemoralis, assembly GCA_014155875.1. Taxonomy (NCBI): domain Eukaryota; kingdom Metazoa; phylum Mollusca; class Gastropoda; order Stylommatophora; family Helicidae; genus Cepaea; species Cepaea nemoralis. Next base: position 10,138 of record JACEFZ010017843.1, read on the forward strand.
ATCTTACACCGATGTCCCACTAAGCGGTGCAGACCTGGGCAATCTGTTCACCTGCTCGTTTCTCACAACACCAGCATACCATGGGGGAAAGATCAATCTATCTTTGATTTTGTGATAATATAAAATGACGAATAGGTCGCGTTTATTATGAGACTACCACATTGTCATGACATCTACAATCGTCGACCTCTGCATCCTCTCATTCTTCGTGTACTGGCTGACAGGACTGGAGTCACATCCTCAATGCATCCAATCTTCATGCTAGACCGGCTACCAGGACAGACAACGCACAGGTCCTGGAGTCTTGGTCCCGTTTCCTCCAGTGGTCCTGAGTTTGATGTGCAGGGCCACGATGCCCAAAGCTTTGCATCACTCGGCTACGTACTGCCAAAATGGCGGCACAACAAGTGGAAGCCTCATCACGACCAGCTTTCACCTTCATACCACCAGTATATACAGAACAGAGAAAGATATTTTGGCCCACACCTGCTTCATTTGAGGAGAAGCTCTATGGAGATATCAACAAGCTCAAGTTGACTGCAGCTTACTTTAACTACATTCAGGTTGACATCTAAAGGTGCATGAAGAAGTATTTAGGCTGCCACACTTCATACAACAGGTATGTCGGTTACAAAAGCGTCCCAGAGGCATGAAATGGATTATTGCTTGGATAGCAAATCCATGACGTGGAAAGTCCGAATCGAAAGCTCACTGTGCGGACTTCATAAAAGGTGGGAAAAGTGTCCTAGTGGCACGAAATGGAATATTGCTTGGATAGCAAATCCATTACATGGAAAGTCCGAATCGAGAGCTCACTGTGTGGATGTCATCTGCAGACTGCATTATTCATACCACATTTCATACCACAGGTATGTCGGTTACAAAAGCGTCCCAGAGGCATGAAATGGATTATTGCTTGGATAGCAAATCCATTACGTGGAAAGTCCGAATCGAAAGCTCACTGTGCGGGCCTCATAAAAGGTGGGAAAAGTGTCCTAGTGGCACGAAATGGAATATTGCTTGGATAGCAAATCCATTACATGGAAAGTCCGAATCGAGAGCTCACTGTGTGGATGTCATCTGCAGACTGCATTCTTCTGGTTTCCGGAGGAACAGCCCAGGGTGAATGGAAGGCCCAATATACGGAAGTGAGGCTGAGCAGCCATGTGCAGGACGTGACGGTTCCTTGCGTGAGCCCAGTACTAGAGGCTGTGTGTCAGCTCTGCAATTATGGAAGCCTCCTTGGATGGCGGGGAATGCCCATGGTCTGCCCCTGCCTTCCCTTGAGGGCTGACCAGGATGTCTTTGGCTGTTCTATATGGGCCAGCTGGGATGGGGGATAACACCACAACAGTGAGAATCAAACGTCCTAAGAAACCCCCGGGAAGGTTAACCCGGTCAACAAATGTCCGCAGAAGTCGAATGTGTCGGCCTAACGGCGCAAGAACGCAGCTCTGCTGTAAACAGGCACAACGCAATCACATCCGAAACAAAACATCCGGATGAACGCAGAAGAAGAAGAATTGACACATCAAATTCTTTCGTTAGCGAACGTATGCTTCGACAACGGTTCATCTGTACTGCTGCATCAATTTTGGCGATGGTTTTTTCTGTTGCAACAGTATGCGCTTGACTCGGCCGTCGAAAATCTGTCGTGAACTGACGTCCTTTCCGAAACTTCGTGCCCAGTCTGTCACTATAGTTTTCGATTTTCGACAACCATTTGTTACCGTACGCTGCCTGCATTCTTCGAATGTCCAATGGTCGACATCCTTCAAATTAAAGAAACTGCATCAACGCTCTTTGAGTTTCTTTAGACGGATTTTGGATCAACCCGGACATTTTCTCAACGGTCAGAAACAGAACCTATGCATCATGGGATGATAAGCACTTGCTCTTTATTCATTGGTCAGTACTTATCACATGACTATGACATGATCATGTTCAACGTACCCAATTACGCGCGGTGCGGCACGGGCGGATTTCAAATGAACGCCCATATACGTACGCTTGTCAATGGACACCGAAATGACAGAATTCGTCACTTGGGGAATTGTTATAGAGGTGATCGATGCATCAATCAATCAATCAGTTGCCGTCTCCACAATTAAGGCGATTTTAAAGCATACCGCATTACGCTGGTGTTCATAGAATGCTATGAACGTCGGTAGTTCAGAAAGCAGTGGCAAACTACTGAACGTAAATTTGCCTAAAATATCACAAACAGACAATACATACTGGGGGTGATTGCAACGTCCTTTTAAGGACATGCAGCTAAGTTTTTAAGTGTTCTTCTTCTTCTTCTTCTTCTTCTTCGTTCATCCGGAGTTTTTTTTTCGGACGTGATTGCGTTGTGTCTGTTTACAGCAGAGCTGCGTTCTTGCGCCGTTAGGCCGACACATCCGACTTCTGCGGGCATTTGTTGACCGGGTTAACCTTCCCGGGGGTTTCTTAGGACGTTAGACTCTCACTGTTGTGGTGTTATCTCCCATCCCAGCTGGCCCATATAGAACAGCCAAAGGCATCCTGGGCGGCCCTCAAGGGAAGGCAGGGGCAGACCATGGGCATTCCCCGCCATCCAAGGAGGCTTCCATAATTGCAGAGCCATCACACACCGCTCTGGTACTGGGCTCAACCAAGGAATCGTCACGTCCTGCACATGGCTGCTTAGTCTCACTTCCGTATATTGGGCCTTCCGTTCACCATAGGCTGTTCTTCCAGAAGCCAGAAGAATGCAGTTTGCAGATGACATCCACACAGTGAGCTTTCGATTCGGACTTTCCACATAATGGATTTGCTATCCAAGCAATATTCCATTTTGTGCCACTAGGACACTTTTCCACCTTTTTTGAAGCCCACACAGTGAGCTTTCGATTCGGACTTTCCACGTAATGGATTTGCTATCCAAGCAATATTCCATTTCATGCCTCTGGGAGGCATGTGTAACCGACATGCCTGTAGTATGAAGTGTGGCAGTCTAAATACTTCTTCATGTACATTTAAATGTCAACCTGAATACAGTTAAAGTAAGCTGCAGTCGACTTGAGCTTGTTGATATCTCCATAGAGCTTGTCCTCGAATGAAGCAGGTGTGGGCCAAAATATCTTTCTCTGCTCTGCATATATTGGGCACTCTTGCAGCAAATGTTTAGCTGTCATTTTACCAGTTCCACAATTACATTCATCTGTATCTCCTATCTTTAGTTTGTTGAACAAGTGGTATTTCAACCTGTTGTGTCCTGTGCGGAGTCTGAAGATTGCTACTTGTTCTCTTCGGTCGAGTTTGTAATATGCATCATCCTTCTGGTGGCCTGGATGCTCTGATTCCCATTTGGTTCTATAAGTGCTTTTTATCAACCTCTTTGCCTCATTATAGGTTATGTCTATGTCAGGCTGTGGTAGTCGTCCGCCCTCTTTTGCCAGTCTGTCAGCCTCTTCATTTCCAGGTATACTGCAATGTGATGGGATCCACTGTATTACAACTTTTTTGGATTTCTGGCATAGACCATGGAGTGTTGCTATTAGGTCAGCTATTTATGTGCTGTTATTGCACTTCAGTATTGAGACAGCTGACTTTGCATCTGTGAAGATAGCTATTTGCGTCTCTTTATTTTCTTCCATCAAGAGCATTTCTGCTGCAGTTTTCAGAGCCTCTACCTCCGCTTTGAAGTTACTTGAAAACTTTCCAGTTGCCACTGAATTTGTTTTTTTCACTCCATTTTTTAAATTTAGGAGAATTTCTCCTCCTCCATTCTCTACTGAATTTTTGGCTGATCCATCTGTATATGCATGGGTCCAATTGCTGCTTGGGTAATGTTCTTTTATGTAGTTTAGGGTTATTTCTCTTCTTTCAGTTTCATGCTGAGTGTTCTTTTTCTCAATACCAGGAATGTTTTCTATCATCTCAGGCAGTTGCTGCTGTCTCCAAGCTGGGAACTTGTCTGCATTGTAAATGGGTTTGACTGTTGATATGTTAAGTATGGGATCTGCCCTAATCTTTCGTTTTGCAGTTTCTACAAAGTTGCTACGCTTCAGTCTTCCCTTTCCAAAACCACTAAACCTTTTATACATAGGGTGGTCTGTCAATCTTCTAAATTTTTCAGCTTGTTGCTGGGCTCTGCTATCTCTTCTATCCTGCATTGGTTGTAAACAAGTGATCTTTTCTAATTCATTAATAGGCGTTGCCTTCAGGCTTCCAGTTATGATTCGCATTCCTTGATTTTGGACTCTACTTATTTTGTTAAAGTTTGACTTGGCTGCTGTTGCCCAAGCTGCAATGCCATATTCCAGTACTGGCCTCACCCGTCCAGTATATAACTTCTTGAGAACTTTCTCATCTGCTCCCCACGTTGTACCAGCAAGCTTTTTCATGATTGCCATTCTTTGCCTTGCTCTTGTTCGATTTTTATCAACCTGTGTCTTCCATGTCAGGCGACGATCAAAGGTGACTCCTAGATAGTTTGGATTTTCTTCATGGCGCAATATTTTTCCATTCAATACCAGCTTAGGTTGCTGAGTTTTAGTTGAGAGGGAGAACACTGTGCATGTTGTTTTCTCCTCACTTATTTTCACTAGCCATGATTTTGACCAGTCCTCTAGCGCTAATAGGGCTTGCTGTATTCTGCTGTTAGCTGTACTAATATATTCTTCAGATGTCCATATGGCTAGGTCATCTGCAAAGGATGATGTGTGTACTCTGGCTGGAAAATTTTCCGTGATGTCGTTTATATATGCTAGGAATAATGTTGGTGAAAGAACTCCTCCTTGGGGGACACCTTGCTCCAACAGCATCATTTTGCTGGTTTGGCTTTGTACTTTTGTCCTGGCAGTTCTGTTCTCAAGGTAGTGGCTGATCCATTTGTACATTTTCCCGCAAACATGCATTTGTTGCAGTTTTACTTTCAGTCCTTCCTTCCATACTTTATCAAATGCTTTTTCTAAATCTATCCAGACCGCTAGTGTGTGCTTTTTCTCTTGGAAGACATCCTCTATTTCCTGAGCTATATAGGTTATTTGATCTTCAGTGGATCTGTACTTTCTGAATCCTGCTTGGTGAGGTGTTAAGAGTTGGTTTTCTTCCAGATGCCATGTTAGCCTGCCATTGATAATGCGTTCCATTAATTTTCCTACACAGCTAAGAAGACTGATAGGTCGATAGCCATTTGGTTCTTCCAGGTCTTTTCCTTTCTTTGGGACTGGTATTAGTATAGCTTCCTTCCATGCCTGTGGGACTATTCCCCTCTTCCAGCTGTAATTTAGGACTGCTAGAAGTTTCTTTTTTGCCTTAGTGCCTAGTCCTATTAGCATTTCATTTGTGATTCCATCCTTTCCTGGTGATGTCTTCTTTTTTAGGGTATTCATTGCCTGTTCCATTTCTTCCATTGTTAGATTTGCCATCATATATTCTGCTGCTGTCTCTGTATATCTATGATGTATCTGTTTATCTTTGATTGCTTTCTTCTGTTCGGCTGTAATATCAATGTGGTTTGCACTGGCATAGTGTTCCATTAGTGCATTTGCAGCCTTTTTTCCTGTAAGCAAGGCATTTCCTTGTTTAATTGTTATTTGTTTGTTTCTAGGTCCTTCGTTGTTCATGGCTTTCACTAGTTTCCATAGTTTGTTTCCATCCCTGTCAAAATTCAGGTTTTCTGTTTTTTTTTCCTCCAACAATCTCTTGTTGTTTGATTTACTGTGCTTTTATATTTTGCTGAGATGGCTTTGAGAGAGATGTTCGCTTCAGTTGTTTGTTCTCTCTCTGCGGTCTTCCTAGCATCTTCAACTTTGTCCTCCAAAATTTGTAGTTCCTCAAATAACTACCTCACTACCTGCTAATTGGTCAAGCACATGGCGATCGATTTTGTGGAGGATGTCTCCTGTGCAGAAAGCTAAGTCTGGAGTAGAAGTGGTAATCCATCTTCTGGAGTAGAAGCTCGGTGTGTCATCCGCTTTGTTGAGTAGATGGAGATTTGAGTCTATTTCCCAGTCCTCCACTTCATCTCCTCTTTTGTCAGTATCTGGGTATCCCCATCTTTCTGAACGGCTATTAAAGTCTCCGACAATAATGCAATTTGTGTCAGTTATTTTCATGTTTGAGAGTGTAAGATCCTTATCTGCCGGGCTATACAGATTGTAAATTCTTATTTTCACGTCCTTTATCATTATATCAACACCTATAATTTCCGTTTGGTTGTCAGAGATCACAGATACTTCGCTGCAAGGTATTGTATTTCGTGTAAGTATTTGTCACCGCCTCACCTTCAGATATATTATTAGAGGGCTGCAACTCCAGCCCAAGGGATAACATCGAGTCGCTCAGGACCCGAGTAATCTAGAACCTTCTCGAAAGAGCTGGTCATCGAGATATCAGGGGGGTGGGGGGATCCTGTCACCGCCTCACCTTCAGATATATTATTAGAGGGCTGCAACTCCAGCCCAAGGGATAACATCGAGTCGCTCAGGACCCGAGTAATCTAGAACCTTCTCGAAAGAGCTGGTCATCGAGTCCATGGTTCCGTGGACACTGATGTGGCCCGCCTAATGCGGGGTCCACGAGGAACTCGGACAGAGTTACCGCCCGTGTCGAATGTGGACACGAGGAGACCGGCAGAGGACGGACGGACTTGAGAGAGGCAACAAGGCCTGCCTGAGAGGGACTCAATAGATATTCATAGATATATATATACATAGGCTAGATAGTGTGCTAGATTGTTGTATGACAACTATGTGTTTGATGTTTAACTATCTGTGATATGTAAGATAATATAGCGCGGGCTGTTAACCCACTGCGCCAACTGTATATTCAATACAATAACTCTGTTCGCCATGAGATAGAATATTTATTGTATTGAATATACAGTTGGCGCAGTGGGTTAACAGGAGAGCCTGGCATATGATACCACATCTAGCTTAAGAATGGAGGTGGAGGCCGTCAGTGCACCTTTCCGCTAGATGGAGAATACGATACGCACACACATCGTGATTGTAACTGACTCAGAAAGCATGCTGAGTTAAGGTGAGGAAAGGCAAGCTTCGTGCAGAGTGGCTTGCTTCGCTTCGGAAGTCTCGGGTGACAAGCATCGTCTGGATCTTTTCTCGGGAGCATGCTGATGTGCTGGGGAATGAATAGGCGGGCAGATTGGCTGGCTCTGCAAAACTTGGTGGAGTATTGATGCATGATAAGGCAGACGTGGTTGCGGCCATGTGGGAGCACGTGTACACCTCGGAGGAGCAAATGGATCACCATGGTCTGGCAAGAATGCGATAGCGAGGGATGATGAGAGGATCATGCCGACGATCGACGCTCAGAGGAAAGTCGAGACGCACATATAATCAGATTGCTACTGGTACTATAAGCTTGGAACTCTTCGCTGGCTGCTGAGGATGGGGACGGAGCGCTTATGGGAATGCCCCGAATGCTGTGATGTCGGTTCCTAAATCAATCAATCAATCAATCACCAGTCACACGGGTGATCGTTTCCTTTCCTGGCAAGTCCGTCATGGTCACTGAGGTGTCGTTGAAACAGGGAACTATGTCAGCGACGCCAAAACATTCTCTCCTTCTTTGGCTTGTTGTCCCAGCACCACCTGCTCTGCCACTCCGTATGAAGCAAGCATGTCTTCTCCTTTACCTTAACTAAACTCGAAAGAAAATTATGTCGAAGTCTGGAGTTCTGGTTCACACGTTTGACTACAGTAAGTCCTTTTATTATTATTATTACGATTCATTCCATTTCTCTTCATGTGTTTACTCATTGAAACTTACAATAAAAATTCTTAGAGTCTCGCCATATGTATCAGAGGCTCAGTGTCAAAATACAATTTCTGATTGATCGAATTTCTTATTTAATGTTTAAAAATGAGAGAAAGAAACCTACCAAGTGTTTATGTGCCAATGGATTTAACCCTGTATGGGGCAGTTATACACTGAACGGACATTGGCACCTTTCCGTCTTGACAGACGATAGTTTGGTACATTGTGCTTCAAAAAAGCTTAATAACTACAACCCATGGCGGTGGCGAGTGTGGCTGGTAAGGCGAATTCTTGCTGCAAATGTTTGCCCACAGTAGGTGCATGTGAAAACATGGTCATTTCCACCATTTTGCACCATCTTACGTCTCTCACGTTCTGTGTGTGCTTTATCTGCAATCATTTTCTCCTTTGTCTTTATTCCATTTCTGATAGTTGCCCTCCATGCAACACGTTCAGCGGCGACGTACTCCCAATGTGAATTATCAATGCCTGTATCAATCATGTCCCGCTTACACACATCTTTGTATCGTAGTAGAGGCCGACCCTGAGATCTCCTACCCGTCTGTAATTCACCAAAAAAGATGTCCTTTGGTATTCTACCATCATCCATCCTCCTAACGTGTCCTATCCATCTAAGTCTACGAAGACTGAGCATGGAATACACCGTCACACAACCTGATCTTTCCATTACTTCAGTATTTGTGATTTTGTCTTGCCACTTAATACCAAGTATTCTTCTCAGACACCGCATATGAAAGCTGTTTAAACGTTTCTCTTGGCGTGAGTAAGTTGTCCAGGTTTCACTGCCATAAAGAAGAGTACTAAGGACACAGGCTTGGTAGATGAGGACTTTTGTTTTGGCAGTAAGCTTCCTGTTCTCCCAGACTCTTTTTGCTAACATGTTCATTGTTGTTGCTGCCTTGCCAATCCTGATAATGATTTCCTGATCGAGGGATAATTTGACATTTACCTCTGATCCTAGATATGTAAAATTGTCTACTATCTCCAGTTCGGCGTCGTCAATAAAGATTGATGATACACCATGTGCACCTTGTGACATAATCTGCGTCTTCTTTTTGTTAATTGTTAACCCAAATTCAGAACAAGCATTGGAGAATGCAGATAGTAGATGTTGTAATTCTTCCTCAGAGTGGGTCGTAAGCTTTATATACAATAACTCTGTTCGCCATGAGATAGAATATTTATTGTATTGAATATACAGTTGGCGCAGTGGGTTAACAGCCCGCGCTATATTATCTTACATATCACAGATAGTTAAACATCAAACACATAGTTGTCATACAACAATCTAGTACACTATCTAGCCTGTGTATATATATATCTATGAATATCTATTGAGTCCCTCTCAGGCAGGCCTTGTTGCCTCTCTCAAGTCCGTCCGTCCTCTGCCGGTCTCCTCGTGTCCACATTCGACACGGGCGGTAACTCTGTCCGAGTTCCTCGTGGACCCCGCATTAGGCGGGCCACATCAGTGTCCACGGAACCATGGACTCGATGACCAGCTCTTTCGAGAAGGTTCTAGATTACTCGGGTCCTGAGCGACTCGATGTTATCCCTTGGGCTGGAGTTGCAGCCCTCTAATAATATATCTGAAGGTGAGGCGGTGACAGTATTACAACTCCTCCTTTGTGTCCTTCGCGGTCGAAACGTGTGGCCTGATATCCCTCGACTGAAAATGTGCGATTGGCGTTGAGGTGTGTCTCTTGAATGCATGCCACATCTATTATATCTTTATGAAGACGCTGTGTTAGGGAGGCTTTCTTGTTATAAACTCCTTCGGCATTCCACTGTAGTATGTTGAGTGTCCGGGGTGTTTGGTCAATAGCTCTTAACCTACTCCTCTGTGCCTTGACTCCACAGCACAGGGGAAGGTGACCACCAGTAGTCATGGGTGGACCCCCTCGAGGCAGGGGGCCCGGCACTATCACCGCCTGATGGAACTTCACGGGATTAGCACCATAACGATTAATTTTCATCTGTGGCATCATGAAATGATAAAGTTACGTTGCACTTCTTTGTCAAGCCTGTGGCTCAGTACATCCGATTTCGACAAGCATTTGTTCGGGATGCTTTCCCTAGCCTTTGACTGTCCCAAGTCTACCTACAAGGCAGCAGGTTTGTACGTCTCTTCGTCTGGTCCCTCTCCCTTGACCTGTCCTACATGGGTGACCCTACCAGTAGCTGTGCTACCGTCGGCATAGCTCTTGGGGTCATTGGAGCGCTCAAGCCCCTCTACCTCGTCAAGGTGGACGCACGGCAGAGGGGTTTTAAGTGTTCAATTCTTTTCTGAACCGAAGTCAAAGTTGAAGTTCAGCTAACCGGTGTAGGGGATGAATCCACTACCGCACCATCAGCGCACCGGAAGTTTAATGCTAGAAGATATTCATCTGCAGAAGTCCGAATAAAAACACAAAACATGCCAGAGGATCTGAAAAGATGGGGGAGGGGGGAATTACATATAAAGGCACAAGTTTCGTCCGAATTCCTTAACAACTGAACAAAATTAATGAAATCTAAACCTTTAATCAGCGGGAATGAACGAATTGACGAACCAGCGAACTTTATTTTCATTGGGTCACAAATTGGACTTACATGAAAGTGAATCTCAAGTACCAACCCTGGGAACTTGAAAATTAAACAGTATGCCAATGTTACTTATAACATCAGATGGAAGATGTACAACGAGCACAATAGGGCAGACAAAAGCCGCATTTCAGAAAAGGAAGAGTATCTTATGCAATAAGTCGCTATCAATGAATGTAAGAAAGAGAGTGCTAAAATGCTATATAGAACCAGTTTTGCTGTATGGCAGCGAATCTTGGAATGTAAATCAACAAATTAGGAAGAACTTAGAAGCAACAGAGATGTGGTTTTTAATACGAATGTTGCGAATTCCTTGGACTGCCAGAGTAACTAACAACGATTGCCTGAAAGAGGCTAATGAAACTAGAACACTATATACAACAATAAGAAAGAGACAAACAGCTTTCTTTGGTCATGTGATGAGAAGAGAGGCACTGGAGAACATCGTGACAACTGGAAAGGTCGAGGGGAAGAGAGGCAGAGGCAGATCAAGAGAAATGATGCTGGACGGATTGAGACGGTGGCGTGGATGAATATCATCAGCAGAGTTAATCCAGAACACCAAAGACCGAGATCTGTGGAGAGCCATGAACGCCTACGCCAGCCGGCACGGCACTTGATGATGATGATGATGCCAATGTTACTTTTCTATAGTCGACATTTGATCGTGGGTGGCATTATTTGATCGTTCGCTGTTGTCGAACTCAAGTGTAGTGCATACACATGCTTCTACGTCTGGTGCACTGGACTGATTTTTTCTGTGGATTAGTTGTCCCTATTACTTGTGTCCCTCGCCATCTGGCGAACCCACTCAGACTTATTCTTCCGCCATTGTGTGAACCAACTACCACTTCTGAGGTACTTGTAATTTACTTCCCCAACCAATGACGAACGAATCTTCTCTCTTTGTCTCCCCATGCTTCTCCTACATGTCAATTGTCTTCACGTTGTGACGATGCCATTGGATTTTAATTAGTCTGGGTCGGTGCCACGGTTGTCCTGGTTGAAAAAGCAATAAACCTGCTGCTGACTGCTGGGGACTGAAACCGACCCGTTTTAGTAGACAAGCGCACTAACAACAAATTTGTTTTATCAAATACCTTATCTTTTACAGATGTTTGATTCTGTAGAGTCGTTAACTTCAGTTTCAATGCAACTTTTCTTTATTTTGAAATACTTTAATTGTTCGAAATCCTACCATCAGAAACTAGATAACCGCGGCCTAACGGCGCAAGAACGCAGCTCTGCTGTAAACAGGAACAACGCAATCAGGTCCGAAAAAAAAAACTCCGGATGAACGCAGAAGAAGAAGAAGAAGAAGAAGAAGAAGAAGAAGAAGAAGAAGAAGAAGAAGAAGAAGAAGAAGAAGAAGAAGAAGAAGAAGAAGAAGCAGAAGAAGAAGAAGAAGAAGAAGAAGAAGAAGAAGAAGAAGAAGAAGAAGAAGAAGAAGAAGAAGAAGAAGAAGAAGAAGAAGAAGAAGAAGAAGAAGAAGAAGAAGAAGAAGAAGAAGAAGAAGAAGAAGAAGAAACTAGATAAAATATTGGACTGTAGCGAAAATTATGGAATGCTGCACATCTGCTTGAAACGTATTGTACAAATATTAACAAGATTGCGACAATGTCCCTGTAGTTGAAATTGAACGGACATCAGGACAATATAACAGAGAGTGACGACAGCAAACTAAAACGAGCGCTAAAACATATCTGATATACCTTCTTGTGTTCTTACTGCACTTCGGCTCGAGTGGTACATGGCTATATCATAATCATGCAACAAAATAAATAAATAAATAAATAATAATAAATAAATAAAATACAGAGGTTCCAAGGAAGCTGACAGGGGGGAAAATGTGGACATCAGAGGACAAGCTAAACAACACCAACCTTAAAAAGATGTCGTGTACAGAATGGTTTGTTAGTACGAATAATTTTGTTTTTCTCGCTACGAGGCGAAGGAGTTACAGACGCAATTCGTAATCCCGCATACCCGCGTTCGAAACACAGCTGCAGACGATTTGGCAGCAAACTGTCTTGCGTTGGTTTTTTTTTACGAAATGGTATGGATGCCGGTCATTCGGAGAGCGATGGAGGACTGCTGAGCGTGGGCTTGCCAAGAGATCACAACAGCAGAACATGCTGGTGTTGACTGCAACGCCCTGTAAAGGATTTTTTTTATCCTTTACAGGACATCGCTCTCAACATCAGCATCTTTTAACTGAATATTGAATTTCTTGGCAGGATTGCGCTCGGTGGTTTGCCATTGCTTTCTGAGCGACCGGCTCACATACCCCGTAAGTTACCGACGCGGAGAGAACCGCTACCAATTCTCGCGCACGTCACGTCACGTTACGAGAGTGTGCGGGATTACGGAGAAAGTCGTGTAACACCTAGACCAGGGATGCCGGCCCTGTAAAGGATATGAAACTAATTTTATTTTATTTACTACAAGGGAAATAATTGCATATAGGTTGAAGTCATATTACGGCTTTAGCAATCAAGGGGAACAATTATAGATTTCACTATATTTGTACTGACAGCTTATTTGCAAGAGAAGTATATGTTTATTCCTGTAACAATTTTATTCATATTCTAGAAAGTGTAAATTGAATGTTACCATCATAAATCTGTATACAGTTTTGAATATTATTTAACATTTTAGGCACCAAGTTATTGTATAATAAATAATGTTTAGTAAATTATTTATTTCTTTATCTGCTAGGCCACGTCTGTGGAAACAAAAGGTTCGAATACACTGGTTTCTCTTCACAAACGAACAAATCTTTCCTCAAAACGAACACAATACATAGCATTCAACACAAAACTCTCATACAAGAATGGAAATAAGGGGGGATTGCACTACAGGACATCCAGACAAAAATACTGTCACTCAGAATCAGTCACATAGGTAAAATCATCAGACACCCAGAACAAAACAGACTAGCACTATACTACATAGGCCACAACATCAAACATCTCACACCTCTTAACAATGCAACTGCACACTACCTGGGAAGACTACCAACTTTCTATCAGACATGCATACAGGCAATAAAAGGACATGAACAGTTAATACAGCAAACAACACACACAATATACAAACATTTAGTTAGAGAACAAGCACCATCACTAAGACTTAGGATTAAAAGAGGACACAAATACTTCATGACTGACTACACATGCACCTTTTCAAACCTACACAACAAACACATAACTCCAAAAGCTAAGGAAATCACATATAGACTGTTATACAGTATGACCCCCACAACACAGGTAGAAGCATACATATCCAAACAATGTCAATTATGTAGGAACAACACACAAGAGACAGAGGAACACATTTATTATACATGTCCAACAATTACTGCCACACGCGCAACACTCAAACACCTCATACAAACGCACACAGTCAAACAAACCGACATATATAAAGCAATTTTTCTCAATACTATAACAAAGACAGCTAAGGACATACATACAAAACTACTGGTAGCACTTTCTTACTACAGACAACTTATATGGACCTGCAGAAACTTTGCCAGATACAAACACCACACATATAACACAGACTTAATTTCCTTTATGTACACACACAAACTATCACAACTATTTCCAGAGTAAATCATATGTATTCTTCTTTATTGTATTACAAATTTGGTATACATGAGTGCGAGAAAGAAAGAAGAAACTGTGAGTGAATGGTGAGTGAACGATTAAAAAGATCACATATGGTCAAAAGACCAATGAAAAATCCCTTATGTAAAGAATAGTGGAAGTATAAATGCTTGTATTATTTGTTTCAAAATGATGGTTTTCAACCCTTATAGATAAGGGGGGGGGGGGGGTGGGGGGGGGGGGGGGGGGAGAGAGAAGGAGAAAAGAAAATCAACTCCTCCCATTCCAAATTACTATTAATAATGGAATGTTTGCTTTTAATGCACTTGTTGTGCTCTACTACCACCACTACTAAGATTATCACTTTATTAAATAGTACCACATATCTATCATACTATTATTATTATTATTATTATTATTATTATTATTATTATTATTATTTTTACTATTGTTATTATCATTATTATTATTACTATCATTATCTTACCCTTATTATCTTTAGTATAATTAATCTTAAAAGTATTAATGATATCATCATTTATATGCTCGGTGATTTCAATGCTCGTGTGGGCAAGGACTCGAGTTCATGGCCAGTGTGCCTTGGAAAATACAACATCGGTCGCATGAATGATAATGGGCAAAGGCTGCTGGAGCATTGCACTAGAAATGACCTATGTATTACAAACTCCTTTTTTAAAACAAAAGAGATGCATAAGGTCACATGGAAACATCCAAGATCCGGCCACTGGCATCAGCTGGACTTCATTATCACACGGAGACAACATCTGAACCATACATCATTAACTCGAAGTTACCACGGTGCTGACTGTGATACAGATCATTCTTTGGTTGTTGCAAGGGTTAGACTGAGACCAAAGAGAATCTACACAGCTAAACACAAGTCTAGCCCCAGGATTAATATTATTAACACTCACGATCCTGGAAAGTGCTTTGAATTTCAACAGCAACTTGAAGACGCTTTCAATGATACATCAGAAAATTGTATAGTAAATGATAAATGGAGTAAACTTAAGGAAACCATTTATAAAACAGCGGTAGGGGTTTACGGCACTGTGGATCATATGAGGCAGGACTGGTTTGCGGCAAACAGCCAGATACTGCAGCCCTTGATTGATAAAAAGAAGATAGCTCTCTTAAGAAACAAGGAAAGACCAACTCGTAACACTCTGAGTGAGCTGGAGCAAGCGAGGAAGGATGTACTGGGAAGGCTGCCAGGCAGTGTGCGAATGACTATTGGATCAAGTTATGTGAGTCCATTCAAATCGCAAGTGATAAGGGAAACATCAGAAGCATGTATGAAGGGATAAAGAAAGCCTGTGGTCCAATGATCAAAAGAAGTGCACCGCTGAAAACCTTGACTGGAGAAATCATCACTGATAAGAAACAGCAGATGGATAGATGGGTCGAGCACTATTTAGAGCTTTACTCAAGTGAGACCAAGCTAGCAGATGATGCCCTCAACGCCAAAGAGACCCTGCCAACTCTTGACCACCTGGACACACTTCCCACTATAACAGAAGTTACGTGTTCTATAAATGAGCTTGCATCTGGCAAGGCTCCAGGTAAGGATGGGATTCCAATAGAGGTAATCAGGAGTTGGCAAGACACACTCGCTCTACAGATCCACCAGCTAATAGAGCTATGCTGGCGAGAAGGACAAGTCCCACAGGATTTCAAAGATTCAAACATCATAACGCTGTACAAGAACAAGGGAGATCGGAGCGACTGTAACAACTATAGGGGTATCTCACTTCTGTGTATTGTTGGGAAAGTATTTGCCAGAATTGTCCTGCGCAGACTTCAAGTCCTGGGAGATCAAGTGGAATCGTTCCACACAGGCATGAAGGGTATAATCAAGTTTGATGGCTCAACTTCAGAAGAGTTTGAAATCAAGAGTGGAGTTAAGCAAGGTTATGTACTATCCCCCACCCTCTTTGGGATATACTTTTCACTTCTACTGAAATATGCCTTTCGTGATCAGGATGACGGTATATACATTCACTCAAGCTCAGATGGTGGCCTCTATAATGCTCAGAGATTGAAGGCCAAGACCAAAATTAGAAGGTACTAATCAGAGAGTTGCTTTTTGCGGATGATGCTGCGATTACGACCCACTCTGAGGAAGAATTACAACATCTACTATCTGCATTCTCCAATGCTTGTTCTGAATTTGGGTTAACAATTAACAAAAAGAAGACGCAGATTGTGTCACAAGGTGCACATGGTGTACCATCAATCTTTATTGACGACGCCGAACTGGAGATAGTAGACAATTTTACATATCTAGGATCAGAGGTAAATGTCAAATTATCCCTCGATCAGGAAATCATTATCAGGATTGGCAAGGCAGCAACAACAATGAACATGTTAGCAAAAAGAGTCTGGGAGAACAGGAAGCTTACTGCCAAAACAAAAGTCCTCATCTACCAAGCCTGTGTCCTTAGTACTCTTCTTTATGGCAGTGAAACCTGGACAACTTACTCACGCCAAGAGAAACGTTTAAACAGCTTTCATATGCGGTGTCTGCGAAGAATACTTGGTATTAAGTGGCAAGACAAAATCACAAATACTGAAGTAATGGAAAGATCAGGTTGTGTGACGGTGTATTCCATGCTCAGTCTTCGTAGACTTAGATGGATAGGACACGTTAGGAGGATGGATGATGGTAGAATACCAAAGGACATCTTTTTTGGTGAATTACAGACGGGTAGGAGATCTCAGGGTCGGCCTCTACTACGATACAAAGATGTGTGTAAGCGGGACATGATTGATACAGGCATTGATAATTCACATTGGGAGTACGTCGCCGCTGAACGTGTTGCATGGAGGGCAACTATCAGAAATGGAATAAAGACAAAGGAGAAAATGATTGCAGATAAAGCACACACAGAACGTGAGAGACGTAAGATGGTGCAAAATGGTGGAAATGACCATGTTTTCACATGCACCTACTGTGGGCAAACATTTGCAGCAAGAATTCGCCTTACCAGCCACACTCGCCACCGCCATGGGTTGTAGTTATTAAGCTTTTTTGAAGCACAATGTACCAAACTATCGTCTGTCAAGACGGAAAGGTGCCAATGTCCGTTCAGTGTATAACTGCCCCATACAGGGTTAAATCCATTGGCACATAAACACTTGGTAGGTTTCTTTCTCTCATTTTTAAACATTAAATAAGAAATTCGATAAATCAGAAATTGTATTTTGACACTGAGCCTCTGATACATATGGCGAGACTCTAAGAATTTTTATTGTAAGTTTCAATGAGTAAACACATGAAGAGAAATGGAATGAATCGTAATAATAATAATAATAAAAGGACTTACTGTAGTCAAACGTGTGAACCAGAACTCCAGACTTCGACATAATTTTCTTTCGAGTTTAGTTAAGGTAAAGGAGAAGACATGCTTGCTTCATACGGAGTGGCAGAGCAGGTGGTGCTGGGACAACAAGCCAAAGAAGGAGAGAATGTTTTGGCGTCGCTGACATAGTTCCCTGTTTCAACGACACCTCAGTGACCATGACGGACTTGCCAGGAAAGGAAACGATCACCCGTGTGACTGGTGATTGATTGATTGATTGATTTAGGAACCGACATCACAGCATTCGGGGCATTCCCATAAGCGCTCCGTCCCCATCCTCAGCAGCCAGCGAAGAGTTCCAAGCTTATAGTACCAGTATCAATCTGATTATATGTGCGTCTCGACTTTCCTCTGAGCGTCGATCGTCGGCATGATCCTCTCATCATCCCTCGCTATCGCATTCTTGCCAGACCATGGTGATCCATTTGCTCCTCCGAGGTGTACACGTGCTCCCACATGGCCGCAACCACGTCTGCCTTATCATGCATCAATACTCCACCAAGTTTTGCAGAGCCAGCCAATCTGCCCGCCTATTCATTCCCCAGCACATCAGCATGCTCCCGAGAAAAGATCCAGACGATGCTTGTCACCCGAGACTTCCGAAGCGAAGCAAGCCACTCTGCACGAAGCTTGCCTTTCCTCACCCTAACTCAGCATGCTTTCTGAGTCAGTTACAATCACGATGTGTGTGCGTATCGTATTCTCCATCTAGCGGAAAGCTGCACTGACGGCCTCCACCTCCATTCTTAAGCTAGATGTGGTATCATATGCCAGGCTCTCCTGCACCAAACGTCGACCGTTAGCTTTTGCTAAGAAGCCCCAGGCACTTCTCCTGCCCCTCAACACCGAACCATCCGTGTATATAATCACATCACCCGTGCGAGCATTATCCTGAATTACTTGCTGGATTTCCACTTCCGTGGCTCCTGCTGGCCACTCCCTGCACTCCCGGCTCAATGTGATTATAACTCTGCACAAGTCTGACTGCTCCGCTGGCACTCTGGCCCACTCCTCTCCTCACCTAATGTTCTCCAACATGCACAACTGTCTGATCGTATACTCCGTCTGAGCCATCCATGATTTCCCTGTTATCAGTCGCTGGCCCTTAACTACGTCCAGCGCCTCATTCAACTGGTGATCTGTGTCAGCAACTACTCTGAGTTATGCCTTCGTCTGCATCACATTGAGCCTACCAGCAACAGTCGGCAAACCAAGGATGTAACGCATACACACTACTGGGGTGTCTCTGGTGCATCCCAGAATGATCCGCATAGCTTCGTTCTGTATGCGCTCTAATTTCACCAACTGACTCTTTGAGACAGTGAGCACCCTAGTCCATAATCATTCACTGAGAAGATCAAGTGCTGGTATAGTGTGAAAAGCATTCTCTGCTCTGTGTCCATTGCAGCCATAGTTTTAAGTGCATTGAGTCCCTTTTGAGATCTTGTCACAACCGTCTCCACATGGTCTCACAATCCTGTTGTCCAGAGAGAACCACAAAACAGCTGTTTTTCCGGGTGGTTGACAGCACTCATTTCAGTGCAACAGTTAATCACTTTGTCTATTGTCGCCTGTAGCTCTGGGCTGTTTGCTCCCTATCTCTCCCCTGCCTATATGCAAAAATATCATCTGCAAATGTTAGTATTCTTCCAACCCCTGGTGCTTCTAGGTTTGCAGTCTTGCTCGTATACACGTTAAAGAGCACCGGTGAGGTTGCGGATCCCTGTGGCAGTCCCGGGGTTAAAATATGTGGCTCTGAGGTACATGCATCCAGACGGAGAGCACCCCAACGAGAGTGCAGGACGACCGCTATCCAATTCACCAAGCAGGGATTAACCCCCTTCTCCATCAGTGCGGCCATCAAAATATCATATCGAACTCTATTGTACGCATCCTCGAGATCAACCGCTACAGCCTTCGTTTCGTGTCTACTCTGGAACCCCTCATAAACGTCAAAGGCAAAAGTGGCTTCATTCGACCAGGTATCTTTTCCTGGCCTGTAGCTCCCCAGGCCTCTTGGAAGAAGCTTCCCGCTTTCCAAAAACTCTTGCAGCTTGACAGCGACTATCTTCTCTAAAACCTTCCGAAATCTATTTTGAAGGGAGACGATCCTAAAGCCGCTAAGCTTTGAATGTTCCTTTAATGGTTTTGGGAGGGGATGAAATAGCTGTGTACCCAATCCTGTGGTACTGATGCTGTCCTAATGCGGTTAAAGCAGTCGGTCATCTCCTTCAGGTCTACATCGCTCAAAGCCTTCATGTGGCCATACCTGACCCCATCAGGCCCTTGTGCCGTGTCTTTTGCCTTTTTCAAAATATGTTTAACATCTTCAATCCGTATGATTTCTTCATAATGCATATTCATTATTGTGCCAGATAACTCCTCTCTAACTGCATCCGTGGTGTCCGCATCATAATGATTGGTCTGCTCTAAAAATGTGCAGTTTCCAAATTTTCGCAGTATTTTATCAACTCCAATCTCCTTCATGAAACATTCCCATTTTGCCTTTTTGGCCTCTGCAGCACAGCGCTTGAAAACCTCCACCTTGTCTTTCTTGACATTTTCCGCTATGTCCACTTCCTCTCGTGAGCTTCGAAGTGTCTGTCGAACTTTCTTTAGCTGCTTCACTGCAGCTCTCTTTGCTTTCCAAGCATGGTCTACTTCTGGGGTCCACCATGGGGGATGCAAAAAAGGGGCTTTAACAGTCCTGTTACATGCCCCCTGTCTGAGGCGCCCAAGAAGGTTGTCGGTCCACTCATACCGGAAGGTGGTGTGACTGGTGGTATGAAGGTGAAAGCTGATCGTGACGAAGCTTCCCACTGTTGTACCGCCATGTAGCCGAGTGATGCAAAGCGTTGGGCATCGTGGCCCTTGCACATCAAACTCAGGACCACTGGAGGAAACAGGACCAAGACTCCAGGACCTGTGCTTTGTCTGTCCTGGTAGCCGGTCTAGCATGAAGATTGGATGCAATTGAGGATGTGACTCCAGTCCTGTCAGGCAGCACACGAAGAATGGGAGGATGCAGAGGTCGACGATTGTAGATATCATGACAATGTGGTGGTCTCATAATAAATGTGGCCTATTCCTCTTTTTATCATAATCACAAAATCAAAGATAGATTGATCTTTCCCACATGGCATGCTGGTGTTGTAAGAAACGAGCAGGTGCACAGATTGTCCAGGTCTGCACCGCTGAGTGGGACATCGGTGTACGATAAAGCAAATGGGGTCATGTCCTTTTGAGATCCAATGTATAACGTATACGATTGATTGATTGATTTAGGAACCGACATCACAACATTCGGGGCATTTGTAACAGAGCACCATCTCTGTTGGGGATTTAGGGAGTTAATGGATGCTGTGCAAAATGGGGAAATAGGTTTGTGAACGCGTGAGCACGATTAGTTTTAGGTAACTGGGGTCGCTCACGCGTTGACGTAAACAGTCTTCCATATTAGCTGTCTATAAGAACAAGACGTATGATTTTCATCTGGACGGTATTTTTATAAACTGATGTCAAATAAACTTGAATACATCGTCAAGTTGGACTTTGTTATCTATCGACACGTGCCATCAATTGTATACAGCAGCCTTGTCATTCTATAACACTGTTATAGAATCTATTTTGTTGCCGTAGACCTCAGGATTCTAACATTTGGGTCGCTGCGGGAATCATCGTGCACAAGCGGAGATTTTTTTTGACCGCGTCTGGAAAATAGATGCATACTATTTTTGTTGATTATATTTGAGAGACGCAGCAACTGAAAGCCCGCCCAGGGGTAGTTGTGATTTCTCGGGCTACTGAATTATCAAAATAGTCCTCTGTGAAGGTCAAGAAGCTACTCAGTATTGCTTAACTAAGGTACCGATGTTCTGTGGCCATGCCTGAGTCATTTTTACACAGTGGCCTGATACTTGACGTACAGTGATTTTTGCTGAACTCGAAGCCAATTCACTGCTGCTTCACGTCGTCACTCTACTCTCGGAGGATGCCGCTGGTGAATACATCATCCACCTTATAAACCTGGGCGTTACTGTGAGAATTGTCTAGCTGCAGCCGGATAATCAGGTCTAATCGGACAGCAAAGACACGATAACGCTAAACTTTACACAAGTACGAACGTTGCCTCAGCCCAGTTAATTTTTTTGAGGTCACTCAAGGTCGGCTGTTACCCCAGGTCAGTAAAAGTTGTGAGACTGCTCAAGTTATCTCAAGTCAGTAAAATTAAAATTTTCCAGAATGGCGATTAATTTGAACTGGTCGTTTTGTCGAGTCTCATCCAAAGTCGAAGCAAATTTTGAAGCCACTGCAACTAAATTGTTTTTCTGAAGAGAGTTTCCATCAAAGGCCATCCAAGGCGGCAGTCAAGAACCCGGCTAGGGGCGAAGTGTCAGTGAAGAAAAGCTTTCTATCAAAGATCTACCGAGAACCGGCAGTCAAATAGTTCATTACTCTGTCGATTGGGCCATATCTCTTGGACGCTGTACTGTACTGCGTGAGCCTTAACGTCATTTTTACCCAGGAACGTAAGACAGGCATCTGGTCAGCTTGTTAAGCTAAGAAACGATCGAGCAAACAACAGAACAGTGTGCGTAAATGAGGAATTGAAGCAAGTATAATAATTAACTTAGGAAATTGGTTAAGTTAGAATAACGATATTAACAACGTTACCAATTGAACAAATTGAACTTAATAGTTTAAATTGCTGAGAAGTTATAGGACTTGCGTAGTTTAGGATAATGTTGTATTAATATATATTGGCATACTATATTGTGTTGTACTGGTGTATTTTGTATTTCAGATTTTAATATGGAAGCCCAGGACCTTTCTTTAGGACAGGTGCTTGGTGGTGTAGGTAGGGCCATATCAAAATTAGACACAATACTGAAACAGCAAAGCGTAGCTGTTGACATCGAGAAGTTTAGTGGGCAAGCGAAATATTTTAAGAAATTGGTTGTATCCATTGAAAAACATGCTTATCTAGTGGACGCTACAGATGAGGATAAGAAAAATTTAGCTTATAGGACTAGTGCATCGCCTGTCTCTGATCATATTCGAAGAAAATTAGAGGCAGGGACTGATGAGACGTGGGAACAATTTAAGGACGATTTAGCCCACAAGTATGCGGAGATCACAGATCCACAACATGCTTTTTCAGTATTAAGACAATCTAAGCAACATGATGGAGAAAGTGTCCAGTTGTTTAGTGACAGGCTGATTAATTTAGCAGAGGAAGCATTCATAGGGCAGAATGTTCAAGGCGGAGAAGTAGAGAGAATGCTGGTTGGAATTTTTGTTGATGGAATAAAGTCAGATGGACTTAAATTTAAACTTATTTATTATACAACAACTTGGTGCCTAAAATTTTAAACAATATTCAATACTGTATATAGCTTTATGATGGTAACATTCAATTTACACTTTCTAGAATATGAATAAAATTGTTACAGGAATAAATATATACTTCTCTTGCAAAATAGCTGTCAGTACAAATATAGTGAAATCTATAATTGTTCCCCTAGATGCAATTATTTCCCTTGTAGTAAATAAAATCAAATTAGTTTCATATCCTTTACAGGGCCGGCATCCCTGGTCTAGGTGTTACACGACTTTCTCCGTAATCCCGCACAATCTCGTAACGTGACGTGACGTGCGCGAGAATTGGTAGCGTTTCTCTCCGCGTCGGTAACTTACGGGGTATGTGAGCCGGTCGCTCAGAAAGCAATGGCAAACCACCGAGCGCAATCCTGCCAAGAAATTCAATATTCAGTTAAAAGATGCTGATGTTGAGAGCGATGTCCTGTAAAGGATTTAAAAAATCCTTTACAGGGCGTTGCAGTCAACACCAGCATGTTCTGCTGTTGTGATCTCTTGGCAAGCCCACGCTCAGCAGTCCTCCATCGCTCTCCGAATGACCGGCATCCATACCATTTCGTTAAAAAAAAACCAACGCAAGACAGTTTGCTGCCAAATCGTCTGCAGCTGTGTTTCGAACGCGGGTATGCGGGATTACGAATTGCGTCTGTAACTCCTTCGCCTCGTAGCGAGAAAAACAAAATTATTCGTACTAACAAACCATTCTGTACACATCTTTTTAAGGTTGGTGTTGTTTAGCTTGTCCTCTGATGTCCACATTTTCCCCCCCTGTCAGCTTCCTTGGAACCTCTGATTTTATTTATTTATTTATTTATGTATTTATTTATGTTGCATGATTATGATATAGCCATGTACCACTCCAGCCGAAGTGCAGTAAGAACACAAGAAGGTATATCAGATATGTTTTAGCGCTCGTTTTAGTTTGCTGTCGTCACTCTCTGTTATATTGTCCTGATGTCCGTTCAATTTCAACTACAGGGACATTGTCGCAATCTTGTTAATATTTGTACAATACGTTTCAAGCAGATGTACAGCATTCCATAATTTTCGCTACAGTCCAATATTTTATCTAGTTTCTTCTTCTTCTTATTTTTCTTCTTCTTCTTCTCTTCTTCTTCTTCTTCTTCTTCTTCTTCTTCTTCTTCTTCTTCTTCTTCTTCTTCTTCTTCTTCTTCTTCTTCTTCTTCTTCTTCTTCTTCTTCTTCTTCTTCTTCTTCTTCTTCTTCTCCTTCTTCTTCTGCGTTCATCCAGAGTTTTTTTTTCGGACGTGATTGCGTTGTGCCTGTTTATAGCAGAGCTGCGTTCTTGCGCCGTTAGGCCGACACATCCGACTTCTGCGGTTATCTAGTTTCTGATGGTAGGATTTCGAACAATTAAAGTATTTCAAAATAAAGAAAAGTTGCATTGAAACTGAAGATTACGACTCTACAGAACCAAACATCTGTAAAAGATAAGGTATTTGATAAAACAAATTTGTTGATAGTGCGCTTGTCTACTAAAACGGGTCGGTTTCAGTCCCCAGCAGCAGCAGCAGCAGGTTTACTGCTTTTTCAACCAGGACAACCTGTGGCACCGACCCAGACTAATAAAATCTCAAAGGCATCGTCACAACGTTAAGACAATTGACATGTAGGAGAAGCATGGGGAGACAAAGAGAGAAGATTCGCTCGTCATTGGTTGAGGAAGTAAATTACAAGTACCTCAGAAGTGGTAGTTGGTTCTCACAATGGCGGAAGAATAAGTCTGAGTGGGTTCGCCAGATGGCGAGGGACACAAGTAATAGGGACAACTAATCCACAGAAAAAATCAGTCCAGTGCACCAGACGTAGAAGCATGTGTATGCACTACACTTGAGTTCGACAACAGCGAACGAACAAATAATGCCACCCACGATCAAATGTCGACTATAGAAAAGTAACATTGGCATCATCATCATCATCAAGTGCCGTGCCGGCTGGCGTAGGCGTTCATGGCTCTCCACAGATCTGTCTTTGATGTTCTGGATTAACTCTGCTGATGATATTCCTCCATGCCACCGTCTCAATCCGTCCAGCATCATTTCTCTTGGTATGCCTCTGCCTCTCTTCCCCTCGACCTTTCCAGTTGTCACGATGTTCTCCAATGCCTCTCTTCTCATCACATGACCAAAGAAAGCTGTTTGTCTCTTTCTTATTGTTGTATATAGTGTTCTAGTTTTTTTAGCCTCTTTCAGGCAATCGTTGTTAGTTACTCTGGCAGTCCAAGGAATTCGCAACATTCGTCTTAAAAACCACATCTCTGTTGCTTCTAAGTTCTTCCTAATTTGTTCATTTACATTCCAAGATTCGCTGCCATACAACAAAACTGGTTCTATATTAGCATTTTAGCACTCTCTTTCTTACATTCATTGATAGCGACTTATTGCATAAGATACTCTTCATTTTTAAAAAATGCGGCTTTTGCCTGCCCTATTGTGCTCGTTGTACATCTTCCATCTGATGTTATAAGTAACATTGGCATACTGTTTAATTTTCAAGTTCCCAGGGTTGGTACTTGAGATTCACTTTCATGTAAGTCCAATTTGTGACCCATTGAAAATAAAGTTCGCTGGTTCGTCAATTCGTTCATTCCCGCTGATTAAAGGTTTAGACTTCATTAATTTTGTTCAGTTGTTAAGGAATTCGGACGAAACTTGTGCCTTTATATGTAATTCCCCCCCCCCCCCCCATCTTTTCAGATCCTCTGGCATGTTTTGTGTTTTTATTCGGACTTCTACAGATTAATATCTTCTACCATTAAACTTCCGGTGTGCTGATGGTGCGGTAGTGGATTCATCCCCTACACCGTTTAACTGGACTTCAACTTTAACTTCGGTTCAGAAAAGAGTTAAACACTTAGAAACTTAGCTGCATGTCCTTAAAAGGACGTCGCAGTCACCCCCAGTATTTATTGGCTGTTTGTGATTGTTTAGGCAAATTTACGTTCAGTAGTTTGCCACTGCTTTCTGAAAGATCGACGTTCATAGCATTCTATGAACAACAGCGTAATGCGGTATGCTTCCAAATCGCCTTCATTGTGGAGACGGCAACTAATTGATTGACTGATGCACCAATCACCTCTATAACAATTCCCCAAGCTTCGAATTCTGCCAGTTCGGTGTCCATTGACAAGCGTACGTATATTCTTCTTGCGCCACTTTGTTTATGTACATTTCGATTTTCAATCTGTGCACTGTGAATTCTAGCCAGCATGATTCAGCCTTATCCCTCTTTCCCCGAAACCCCTTCTTGTAGCAGTAGAGCGAGCTTGTGTACACCTGTGATCACACGATCTGTGCTGAAGATAGCGTAGCTACCGATATTTTCCTAAGAAATGGCGATCGACGGCTACGGATCATTTCTTTCTGGGTATCTCCTTCTTTTTCTTCTTCGTTTTTTTTTTTCAGGATGTGAATGTATTGTGCCTGTTTACAACAGAGCTGCGTTTTTGCGCCGTTATCCGACACATCCGACTTCTGCGGGTGTTTGTTGACCGGGTTAACCTTCCCTGGTCTTTCTGTGTATAAATCCGTTGTCGCTTTTATTTTATTCATTATCATTATCATTATCTTCCATATTGTATATGTGGGGAGGGATAGTTGACGTTCACGCGAACGGTATGTGGCCCTGGATAGTGTCATTCCATAGGATTATACAATGTGTTTGATGTCGACAATCCATTTTCTTGTGCGTTAGAACTGGATAGCAGCCGTCTTGCATTCTCGTCGGGTTGCTTTCCGTCTGGGTGCATGGACCTCAGAGCCACATATTTTAACCCCGGGACTGCCACAAGGATCTGCAATCTCACCAGTGCTCTTTATACGAGCAAAATTGCAAACCTAGAAGCATCAGGGGTTGGAAGGATACTAAAATTTGCAGATGATATTCTTGCATATAGGCAAGGGAGAGATAGGGAGCAAACAGCTCAGAGCTATAGGCAACAATAGGCAAAGTGATTGACTGGTACACTGAAATGAGTGCTGTCATCCACCCGAAAAAGGCGGCTGTTTTGTGGTGCTCTCTGGACAATAGGATTTTGAGAGCTGATGTCCCAAGCATAACGATAGATGGTAGAAATGTCAGCACAGAGAACAAACTGAAGTATCTGGGGATTACATTTGACAGGAGCCTATCCTTCAAGGACCATGTGGAGACGGTTGTGACAAGATCTCAAAAGGGACTCAACGCACTTAAAACTATGGCTGCAATGGACACAGAGCAGAGAATGCTTTTCACACTATACCAGCACTTGATCCTCTCACTGATTGATTATGGACTAGGACTGCTCACTGTCTCAAAGAGTCAGCTGGTGAAATTAGAGCGCATAGAGAACGAAGCTATGCGGGTCATTCTGGGATGCACCAGAAACACCCCAGTAGTGTGTATGCGTTACATCCTTGGTCTGCCGACTGTTGCTGGTAGGCTAAAGATGATGCAGGCGAAGGCATACCTCAGAGTAGCTGCAGACACAGATCACCCGCTGCATGAGGCACTGGACGCAGTTAAGGGTCAGCGACTGATAAGTGGGAAATCATGGATGGCTCAGGCGGAGGATACGATCAGACAGATGTGCCCCTTGGAGAACATCAGGCGAGGAGAGGAGTGGGTCAGAGTGCCAGCGGAGCAGTCATACTTGTGCAGAATTATAATCACATTGAGCCGGGATTGCAGGGAGTGGCCAGCAGGGGCCACGGAAGTGGAAATCCAGCAACTAATTCAGGATAATTCTAGCTCGGGGGATGTGATTATCTACACAGATGGGTCGGTATTTAGAGGTAGAAGAAGTGCCTGGGGGTTCTTAGCAAAAGCTAATGGTCGACGTTTGGTGCAGGAGAGCCTGGCATATGATACCACAACATCTAGCTTAAGAATAGAGGTGGAGGCGGTCAGTGCAGCTTTCCGTTGGATCGATAATACGATACACACACACATCGTGAATGTAACTGACTCAGAAAGCATGCTGGGGAAGGTGAGTACAGGCAAGCTTCGGGAAGAGTGGCTTGCTTCGCTTCGGAGGTCACGGGTGGCAAGCATCGCCTGGATCTTTTCTCCGGGGCATGCCGGTGTGCTGGGGAATGAACAGGCGGCAGATTGTCTGCCCTGCAAAACTTGGTGGAGTATAGATGCATGACAAGGCAGACGTGGTTGCAGCCTTGTGGGAGCACGTGTACACCTCGGAGGGGCAAATGGATCACAATGGTCTGGCAAGAATGAGACAGCGGGGAGTGACGAGGGGATCTGGTCGACACTCGACGCTCAGAGGAAAGGCGAGACGGACATATAATCAGATTGCTACTGGTACTATTGGTGTTGGAACTCTTCATTGGCTGCTGAGGATGGGGATGGGGACGGAGCGTTTATGGGAATGTCCCGAATGTTGTGATGTCGGTTCCTAAATCAATAAATCAATCGTATAAGTTATACATAGGATCTCAAAGGGACATGACCCATCTGCTTTATCTTACACCGATGTCCCACTAAGCGGTGCAGACCTGGGCAATCTGTTCACCTGCTCGTTTCTCACAACACCAGCGTACCATGGGGGAAAGATCAATCTATCTTTGATTTTGTGATAATATAAAATGACGAATAGGTCACGTTTATTATGAGACTACCACATTGTCATGATATCTACAATCGTCGACCTCTGCATCCTCCCATTCTTCGTGTACTGCCTGACAGGACTGGAGTCACATCCTCAATGCATCCAATCTTCATGCTAGACCGGCTACCATGACAGACAAAGCACAGGTCCTGAAGTCTTGGTCCTGTTTCCTCCAGTGGTCCTGAGTTTGATGTGCAGGGCCACGATGCCCAAAGCTTTGCATCACTCGGCTACGTACTGCCAACATGGCGGCACAACAAAGGGAAGCCTCATCACGATCAGCTTTCACATTCATACCACCAGTCACACGGGTGATCGTTTCCTTTTCTGACAAGTCCGTCACGTGCACAAAGGTGTCGTTGAAACTTGCAAAAATGTCAGCAATGACAAAACATTATCTCCTTCTTTGGCTTGTTGTCCCAGCACCACCTGCTATGCCACTCCGTATGAAGCAAGCATGTCTTCTCCTTTACCTAAAGTAAACTCGAAAGAAACTTCTGTCGAAGTCTGGAGTTCTGGTTCACATGTTTAACTACAGAGTAAGTCTTGTTGTTATTATTATTATTACTATTTATTCCATTTCTCTTCATGGTGTTTACTCATTGAAACTTACAATAAATATTCTTAGAGTCTCGCCATCTGTATCAGAGGCTCAGTGCCAACATACAATTTCTGATTGATCGAATTTCTTATTTACTGTTTCAAAATGAGACAAAGAAACCTACCAAGTGTTTATGTGCCAATGGATTTCTCTTCTCTTCTTTTCGTTCATCCGGAGTGTTTTTTTTTTCTTCTTTCAGATGTGATTGCGGTATGTCTGTTATGCGCCCTTGGGCCGAGACCCGTAGGCCAACACATCCGAATATAGCGTGCTTTTTTGACCAGGTAGCATTCCTGGGAGACTCTCACCTTTGTGGTGCCATCTACAACCCAGCTGGCCAAGGTTGAACGGTCGAAGACAACGGTCATCCCTCAAAGGAAGGCAGGGACAGTCCATAGCATTTCCGCCATCCAAGGTTGCTTCAATAGTTGCTGGGCCGACACATAGCGCCCTGGTTCTGGGCTCACCGAGGGAATCGTCACGTCCTGCTCATGGCTGCTTTAAATCCTCACTTCAATATATTGGTCATTTCGTTTGCCCCGGGCCATTCCCGCACAAACCAGACAGGTTTGCAGACGGTATCCACTCAGCGAGTTTTCGGACATGTGCTTGTCGTTGCGCCCGTCAGAACTGTTCCAGGCACGACAGACATTCGGAAAACTACCTAGTCAGAGCTGTTCCGAACAAGAGCGGCATTCGGATACTAGGTAGTCAGAGCTGTTCCTAGCACGAGAGACATTCGGACGAGACATTTCACTCGGACGTAATTGCGTAGTGTCAATTTTTATTTTGCCACCCGTAGGACGACACTTCCCACTTCCGGCGGGCATTTTTTTAATGAGGTTAGCCTTCCTCTGGTTTCGAGGCACGTTAGACTGTTGTGATGTCGCCAACAACTCAGCTGGTCAAGATAGAACGATCAACGACATCGCGGTCGGCCCTCAAGGGAAGGCAAGGGCAGACCATGGGCATTCCCTCGCTATCCAAGGAGGCTTCCATAATTGCAGAGCCGGCACATATTGCTCTGAGACTGGGCTCACCCGAGGAGTTGCCACGTCCTGCTCATGGCTGTTGTCACAGAATGATGATAGTTTAGTGATTCCTTGATAACTTACATATAAAACTACAATGTAGGAGGAGGGTTAACAATCGAGTCGTTCAATCTGAGAGAAGGATAAATGGAATATAAAAATAGGATACCGTGTAAGGAGTCATTGACCAGCTCTGTCAACGGGAAAACGAACGGACAGAACGAGGGGGAAACTTCGACACCGGACAAACACCGGGAGACGGTGATCAAAGAATAGATCTCTTTGAAGTGCGACGAGCGATGAACGAGGGAACTTAGGGGAACAGCGTAACAACGGAAAGAAACGAACAACTAACCACTACGTGATTTCACCGCTTTTTGATGTGCAGGATACGTCAAGAGACGAGGGTTGAGGTATGAACATCTAACAATAACGGAGGATTGGCCACTCGTTATAAATAGTAGAAATTGGGTTCTCTTGATTAGTGTGTGTTCCAAACTGGACAGAGATATCTATTACTCCCAGGTGTGGAAAAGAAATTATAGTCCCGTATTGTTTAAGGCAATGGGATATTAGTGCCGATGTGCTTAATTATTAATTTCGATTCCGGGAGGATAAGTGAATATATAAGGTATTATAACCTTAGAGTAATAGTTTTAGCATAGGAAAATAGATGTGTGTGCATAGCGTTTACCATTGCTTTCTATTAGTGAATAGTTTAGACTTTGGTGAATTCATATGTCTTATGTTGGTGTTTACTTCGGAAGCCTTGTCA
>JACEFZ010017844.1:0-40871 GCA_014155875.1 Cepaea nemoralis
CGGGGAACAGCTCTGACTAGGTAGTTTTTCGAATGTCTGTCGTGCCTGGAACAGCTCTGACGGGCGCAACGACAAGCATATGTCCGAAAACTCGCTGAGTGAATACCGTCTGCAAACCTGTCTGGTTTGTGCGTGAATGGCCCGGGGCGAACGAAATGCCCAATATATTGAAGTGAGGAATTAAAGCAGCCATGAGCAGGACGTGACGATTCCCTCGGTGAACCCAGCACCAGAGCGTTATGTGTCGGCTCTGCAATTATGGAAGCCACCCAGGATGGCGGAAAATGCTATGGACTGTCCCTGCCTTCATTTGAGGGATGACCGTTGTCTCTGACTGTTCCAAATTGACCATCTGGGAGGTGGAAAGTACCACACAAGTGAGAGTCTCCCAGGAATGCTAACCTGGTCAAAAATGCACGCTAAAAGTCTGATGTGTTGGCCTAAGGGTTTCGACCCAATGGTGCCTAACCAGACACACCGCAATCACATCTGAAAAAATACTCCGGATGAACGCAAAGAAGAAGAAAGCAAATGCAACTAAATAACTCTATGTCAAATTATTTGAAGCTGGTAATTTTAATATGTTTATGTCATAAATTATTTGAAGCTGGTAATTATGTCATACTTATGTTATTAATTATTTGAATCTTGTAATTTTGTCTTCCTTATGTCATAAATTATATGAATCTTGTAATTTTGTCTTCCTTGTGACATACATTATATGAAGCTGGTAATTTTGTCATGCTTATGTCATAAATTATTTGAAGGTGATAATGTTGTCTTGCTTATGTCATAAATTATTTGAAGCTGTTAGTTTTGTCTTGCTTATGTCATAAATTATTTTAAGCTGGGAATTTTGCCATGCTTATGTCATAAATTATTTGAAGCTGATAATGTTGTCTTGCTTATGCCATAAATTATTTGAAGCTGGTAATTTTGTCTTGCTTATGTCATAAATTATTTGAAGCTGGTAGTTTTGTCTTGTTTATGTCATAAATTATTTGAAACTGGTAGTTTTGTCTTGCTTATGGCATAAATTAGTTTAAGCTGGGAATTTTGTCATGCTTATGCCATAAATGAGATGAATATGTCAACTTATTCTTACCAGATCTTTGGTCCAGTGCAGCAGATTCTGAAGTTCAAGGATCTTGATGAAGTCATTCAGCGGGCCAACAATACTGCCTATGGACTGGGCGCCTCCATTTTCACGAACGACATCAACAGAGCACTGACGTTTGCTCACAGCGTCCAAGCTGGCAGTGTCTGGTGAGCAGTGTTCAGTTGTTGTTGGTGGTGCTGCTGCTATTGCTTCTGCTGCTGTTGTTGTTATTATAGTTTCAGGGCTGCTATGTTTGGGAATCCACTGCCATTCCCAGGGACATGCTGGCAAGATGTTGTTGTTGTTGTTGTTGTTGTTGTTGTTATAGTATCAGCGTTGCTGTGTTTGGGAATTCACTGCCATTCCCAGGAAGGTGCTGGTATTATGTTGTCAGCCCAGAGATCCGCGCAATGAACTGGTGAATGCTAGAGGACAATCTATTAGGCTTTCCTTTGCATTTTAAGTAAAGGCACATTGTAAGAAAAGGCAGATAGTTGTTTTACTGTTATTTGATAAGTGTCGAAAGTTTCTTGAACATTGATTGCTGATTTATCATTATGTAGCATGTCTTTTGCAGAATATTGATTTATCATTATGTAGCAACACAGCACATTCAGCCTTCACACTTGGTGCTGTGTGTTCCTCTGTATATCCCCGTTTTGTTTTATTTGCTCAAGCATATATTGAACTCAAGCGTAGTCCATACACACTACTTATAATAGTGCTGGACTGAATTTTGCGCGTGTATTAGCTTTCCCTATTAACAGTGTCCCTCGCCATCAGACGAACCCACTCTGACTTCAGAGGCACTTGTAATTTACAACCCCAAGTCAAGGGCGAACGATCAACATTTTAGTCCAACTGTCCGGTGTAGGGGTTGAACCCCTGACCTCGGCCTCAGCACACCGGATGTTGAAAAACACGCGTTTTTATCCATTCGGCCATGCCGACCTACATGTCTATCCCCGGTGTTTCTTTCCTACCATTTGCCACATTACAAGTGCATTATAAAATGTGTTACCTCCCTTGGATATTCTAACATCTTATGATTGATTGATTGATTGATTGATTGATTGATTCAGGAACCGACATCACAGCATTCGGGACATTCCCATAAGCGCTCCGTCTCCATCCTCATCATCATCATCATCATCATCATCATCATCATCATCATCATCATCATCATCATCATCATCATCATCATCATATGTGTTTCATCTTATGATGAAACGTCTTATGTAATTTCACTCACAAAGAGTGGATGCTGATTGTTAAGTCTAAGGTGATAAAGAGTTAACCCTTTGATATGTCAAGAATTTAGATGTCAACACATGCACTGATGAACACATATATATATATATATATATATATATATATATATATATATATATATATATATATATATATATATATATATATATATATATATTGAACTGGCACCTTGCCATCTTGACAGATGATAGTTTGTTATATTGTGCTCCCCCCAAAAAAAAGAAAAGGCATAATAACTACAACCCATGGTGATAATGAGTGCCACTGATCAGACTAATTCGCGCTGTAAATGTTCGTCTACAATGAATACAGGTGTACACATGGTCATTACCACCATCGCGCACCATCTGACGTCTCACACGCTCAGTGTGTGACCAATCTGCAATAATTTTCTCCTTTGTCTTTATGCCATTTCTGATAGTTGCCCTCCATGCAACACGTTCGGCGGCGACTTGCTCCCAAGGTTCGATATCAATGCCTGTATCAGCCATGTCCTTCTGTGACATTACGTTGCTTTAACTGAACCTCTTTGGTGGCCGTTTGTAAACCGGTACTGTTGCACAGCCTGTGACTGAAACAGGTTGGTAGTGATACACACTACAGAAGAGGAATCCCACTAAATTAATAAATTGCACACCTATAAAGTATTTACACAGATTAAAAATAGGAGGCATTACTTACTGGCCTTCTTTCATATAAATGTGTGTGTGTGGGTGGGTGGGTGTATGCGTGTGTGTGTGTGTGTGTGTGTGTGATGGGTAGGTGTGTTCATACATCTTTTCCCCCCTGCATGTTTCTAGCCATTGTGTGTTGAATGCGTTGTGTTTCTCTATTTCAGGATCAACGACCACAACTATGTTACCCCACAGGGTCCGTTTGGAGGATTCAAACTGTCCGGCTTGGGTAGAGAACTGTAAGTATTGTTTTCATTTCTGTTCTGTTCCATATTCTTGTCTTATTTATTAGAAGGCAGTCAACATTCTGTGGTCATATCATGAGAAGACAAAATGGTTATCTTACTGCGACAACATATACATTTAGTACGAGTAGAGTGCGAGGAAGGCACAGAGAAAAACTATCTTGCATTGTGGTATAGAAAGATACTAGCATCTTCTCCATCATGGAGCAGGTCCTTTGCAGAATTCCACTCTCCTCACGACTCACCAGAAAGATTCCTCATCATTCCCCAGTTACACTACCTCATTTATGTTTACATCCATGGTGTCTTGAGTGCCCTGCTTCCACCTTTACATTGGTCAATCCTGCCTCTTCTTTCAGAAACCATGACCAGTTTCCCAGACACCATAATGTTTATAAATCAGTTTTCTTCAGTGTGGATGTCAGTATTTTTTCTTCCTATGGTAGAATGTCAGTATTTTCTTCCTCTGGTAGAATGTCAGTATTTTTCTTCCTTTAGTAGAATGTCAGTATTTTTCTTCCTCTAGTAGAATGTCAGTATTTTTCTTCCTTTAGTAGAGTGTCAGTATTTTTCTTCCTGTGTTAGAATGTCAGTATTTTTCTTCCTCTGGTAGAATGTCAGTATTTTTCTTCCTCTGGAAGAATGTCAGTATTTTTCTTCCTCTTGCTCCATGGTATTCTAAGAAATTTATATATCAACACATGAAAGGACACATATTGCTTGAGACCTGAAGTTGAGAAGGGCTATGATCATCCATGCCAGTTGGAATGGCATTCTTTTAGGCTTGGCAGAATTTCTTTGCTTGTTTACCAGTTGCTCAGGATTTACAGCCAGATATTGAGTACACTTGCCCCATAAGATGTTTTTCATGCTATAAAATGCAGTGTTTTACTTGTTCGATATTTCTGTGTTACTATTTCATCTGATATTAGCCATATATCCAGACATGTAAAACACTGGACTTTATACAAATCACACTTTCGCAAAATCAACACCTGCTAGATGAGATGCCTGAGGAGAGCTGCCAACTTAACAATCCGAGACCGAGTAAGAAATGCTGTTATCAGACATACAGTGGGATCAACACCCTGTGCCACATTTATTGAAAGACAGAAGATCAAGTGGTTTGGCCATGTCGTTAGAATGCAACACCATCAACTACCATCACTGGCCTTACATCAAAGATCATCTGCGGCGAGACCACGAGGACGTCCAAGAAGAAAATGGATTGACGACATCAATCGGGCGCTGGAGCGCAAATTATTCCTCCCCACGACGCTTGACGGCAGAAGTGGAAGATGATGATGATCCAGACATTTGAACTTGATAACTTGCATAAATTCAGTACTGTTGTATATAAATGTAGGCAGACTTAATTTCTTAGTTATAACCATTACTTCTGTCTTCTTCACATTCAAGCAACGTTCCATGTCTACACTCACAATAGGAAGCAGGAGTTTGTCACAGTTATGACTAAAATGTTGTTAATATGGTAGCAGACATATCAAATTAAAGGGGCTTGTAAATGGAAAACTACTGTATTGATATTTAAAATATAGTTTGATTTATAAGCCTGTATCAGTTACGAGAAGTTTGAATAAGGCAATGTAATCTCCCATGGCACTTAATCGGCGAATTTCTCACCTCATTATGCTGGGTCCACCTGGGAACTCAGGACAATGAACAGTATCCCTGCACTACAGTACATGCCACAGTACATGCCACAGTACATGCCATCGTACATGTCACAGTACATGCCACAGTACATGCCATCGTACATGTCACAGTACATGCTACAGTACATGATGTAGTACACGCCACAGTACATGCCACAGTACATGTCACAGTACATGATGTAGTACACGCCACAGTACATGCCACAGTACATGTCACAGTACATGATGTAGTACACGCCACAGTACACGCCACAGTACATGTCACAGTACATGCCACAGTACACGCCACAGTACACGCCACAGTACTGTAACAAGCTATGGGGAGGGTCCCATAATGTCCCGTCACAATATTTCAAACTTATTCTTTTGCTCTGGCTGGGGATAGGTCTTTGCTGCCAACCCTCATCCGTTCCCCGGACTTACTGTCACTCTATCTTTCGACCTCAGGGTTATTTCCTGCAGTGTATTTCTGGCTGACACACACGTAACATGACGATTCGTCTCAGTCACTATAATTATGAATTTAATATCGTAATAAAGACAACACAGAAGAACACCAAGACAGATAAACCTATACAAGTCCAGAAAACAAAACTGATGAGATAACTCTAGTCCAGAAATGAATCCAGAAAACTCTGAACATCATCTAGCACAGATCTTGAAATTGTCCAGTCATTTCACAACTGCCTCACCGGGCCAAGATTCCAGTCTCTCTATCCAGCGTCGGTTGTTCGAACAACAGCTTCCAAGTTTCCTAGGTCACCACGATATAGTCAGTAATCTGGTCTGGGAAAGTGCCATGGGTTCACTGGGCACAATTGAGGTTGGGAACCAAAGTCATGATACCAGATTGGATATAGGGAATGAATCAGAGTCTTTCGCTGTCCCGGACAAGGATGGGAATTGGCGTAAGTCCAAACCGCCTCATCCACAAACTCTCGACCTTAAGTCAATGGAAGACTTGAGTTGGCTGTTTTGTCACTCATTACATTTTTGTAACGCCTCTCCATTATATTAGAAAAAAACATTATACCTGGTATGTCCACTGACTTGCCCTGGCTTCATCATGTGTTTATAAGTTTGGGCATAGAAGCCCTGTCAAGTCTCTCACCACACTTTCCGGTTTAAACTCGACCTTAAGTCGATTGAGAAGACTTCAAAAGAAGGACCCTGTAGATAACAAAATTCAAGTGAGGGATCAAGCTGACTCATGCACCACATATTAGTTATGCATTTCGGCTTACCAACACCAGTTTATAAGTGGCTTGCTTGAATGCGTCGGACATGTCAGGTAGCCCCTGGATTGGCTACGTCCTGGCTTGCATAGACCTCCAATCTGTAGACGTCCGGTCGGCTACACTATGCACCCTGTTGCATACACGAATCACTCTCCACACTCATACCCTGCCTTTATTATTATTGGGCACATTCGTTTTCCCAGCTTCTCTCTCCCTCGCAAACCATGCCTTTCTCACAACCAAGATCTTGTGGTGTGGTGCGCCTTGTAATCTGTGTGTTTCTCCCCGTTAACTAATAGTATAGTAGTGGGGTTGTATGGCACGCAGTGTAGTTCCCCATTCCCAGCAAGAATATGAAAGAAGATACTACCTCTTCCGGCTGCTGCTCTTGTCTGAGCTGCCGCCGCCATGGACCGGCAGTGCCTCACCTAACACGTAGATTCAGAGAAATGCAGGTTCTCTCAATGAGATAAAGAAGTATATTAATAATCCCCACATCATCCCATCGACTAAAAGACGAAAGAGTTAGCACCGTGGATAGCCTCTTCCGGCTCAAGAAGATAGATCATAGATTGGTGGACCCCATCCCCAAGGAGCCCTTCCCTCCTTCCGGCACACCGTAGCTATCTAATGTGCTTATATTTAAATGAGAGATGCTACTAAGTAACGGTAAGCCGTAGGAAGAAAGATAGCACTCGTCTATCGGCTGCCAAGAACAAGCGATATCATTTGGTAACTACTTATTCTTCAGATTTGTTCCCTTGCCATGCCAAGATTAAGACGCGTAGCCAGATTGGCTAACGGTCACCCCCTCCCAATATGGCAAGACTGCTGTTTCGCCATATCCTCTCAGTCGTTAAGACAATAGAGATTTATAAATGCAAAACTAATTACAACCCAAGATTACCTTTCTTATCCCATCAGTATTCTGCCTTTAGAATGTCGCAATCTTTAACTTGGACTCTTGACATTAGGCAGTAGATAGCGATCAGTAGAAACGGACATGAATCCTCCAGAAGCCGCACCAGTGCACATTTGGCGCAAGGCGCTCCATCGGGTCTACCCGAAAGAAAAGACCTATATCTACTCGCTCCATGTAAAGATTGTGTTATGAAGGTAACCCCAAAGAACTATCTTTCATGGAGATTGAGCGAACAAGAGAACTGAGAGCTTCCGAAAGCCTGTTTTCCCCCTGTTTACCCAAAATAAAAGAAGGCATGAGAACATGAGCCATTGGCGTTTCACCACATAGGCCCCATCTTAAGAAAGTCGAACCCTACGAACTTTCTACTGCCAGAGGTTCTGTTCGAATGGCCCCACCCTCAAATTCAACCATAGGATGTCGTGATAGGAAATCCGCTCCCACATTCTCCCTTCCGGGAATGTATTCGACCGTGAACTGATACGGTTGTAGGAGCAATGACCATCTCATTAACCTCGCGTTCAGTTTCTTAGAAGTTGCCAAAAAGGTCAGAGGTTGATGGTCGGACTGCACTTTGAACGGTACTCCATACAGATAAGGTTGAAATTTCTGTACCGCCCACACTAGAGCCAGACATTCCCGTTCGACTGTGGAGTAATTCCGTTCGGCGGGTAACAGTTTTCTACTTGCATACGCCACCGGACATAGCACCGAAGCATCATCTCGCCCTTCCTGCAACAAAGTTGCCCCAATCCCTATGTTACTCGCGTCGGTTCTTAGAACAAACGTTTTCTCCAAATTTGGGAGTTGCAGGACTGGCCTATCCACCAAAGCCTGTTTCAGCTTCCCATAAGCTTCTTCACAGCTCGGGGTCCAGATTATAAGATCTGGCAATCCTTTCTTCAGGGTCTCGGTTAACGGCGCCGCAATTTCGTTGAACTTCGGAATAAATTTCTGGTAAAACCCACACAGAGACAAGAAAGACCTAACATCTTTTTTGGATTTAGGACGGGGTGCGAGACGGACCTTCTCAATATTCTTTTCTTCCGGTACCAGTCCCCCTGGGGTAATAGTATGTCCCAGAAATTCCAAGGATTGATAGCCAATCATGCATTTGGCTGGACGGGCGGTTAACCCTTCCTCTTTTAACCTTTTGAAGATCTGTCCCAAGGACCTCAGGTGATCACTCAGATTGTCAGACGCGATGAGAATATCATCCATAAACGAGACCACAGAGGGATCCTTTAAAGGCTCTAATAACATTCTCATCATGCGAGTGAACACACTGGGCGCATTGCTCAGCCCAAATGGCATCACCTTGAATTCGTAATGCCCGCTCGGAGTACTGAAGGCGAGCAAGGGGCGAACCTCGGGTTTCACAGGGATCTGATAATATCCCCTGCTTAGATCAATTTTCGAAAAGTACTTTGCCTTATTTAGTCTGGCAAACAGTTGATTTGTGTTCGGTAACGGTTCAACTTGGAATGTCGTACATCTGTTTAAATGCCTGTAATCAATACATAGGCGGTGCTCCCCACTGGGCTTCCTCAACAAGACAACCCCAGCATTATAAGGAGAAGTCGAAGGAGTGATGATGTCATCGTCCAGAAGCTTCTGGATTTCAGCTTCCAGGGCCTTCTCTTTCGAAAAGGGCACTGGATATATTTTTTGGCGAACAGGGGTCTTGGGTAGTCAGAGTCATATCAAACTCGACTAACCCTGTTCGCCCTGGCCGATCGGTAAGGAATCTGCTGATGGGACTCCAACAAACGGATGACCAGGATCTGTTTCTTCAGCCGACAGATCAGGATTTATATGTACATCCCTATAGGTTTCTCCAGGGTGTAAAGGATACTATCTGCGTCTTCGCCCGATTCAGTTTCCATCGCGACCGCCATAGTCATGAGTGGGAGAGAAGTACCATCAGATCGTTCTTCATACTTTTTGAGGAGGTTAATGTGGAAGATTTTGGATTTCCCCCTGATCCGGATGGCATAGTTGGTGCGGGACACAACCCTTTCCACCAGGAAAGGCCCCTGCCAACCAATCTCGAGTTTATTGGAACCTACTGGAAGTAACAACAGAACCCGATCCCCCACTTTAAGAGACCTATCTTTCGTCCTTCTATTGTAGTAGGCTCGCGTGTCTCTTTCTGGCCGCCCTCAGATTCTGAGCTGCCAAAGCCCAACCCGTCTGGAGTTTCTTCTTTAACTCTTCGACGTATTTATATGAGGATACAACTTCTTCAGAAGTTTCTTCCTCTGTCCAACATCTCAATAGGG
This sequence comes from Cepaea nemoralis, assembly GCA_014155875.1. NCBI lineage: Eukaryota > Metazoa > Mollusca > Gastropoda > Stylommatophora > Helicidae > Cepaea > Cepaea nemoralis. The sequence goes on from JACEFZ010017844.1 coordinate 9,409, forward strand.
CTTCTAAGGGACCCTTGATTGGCCTCCCGAATAGTAGAGTGGCTGGTGGCAACCCGGTCGACCCATGGGGAACCTCCCGATAGGCGAACAAGGCGGCTGAGATATACTCATCCCATCTGTCTGGTTTCTCTTGAGCCAGCTTCCGAAGCATGGTCATCAAGGTACCATTAAACCTCTCTACTTGCCCATTAGACTGAGGGTGGTACTGGGCTTGTGTGAATGTGGTTAGTCTGGAAGATACGAAAGACTTCTTCCATCAGCTTACCACAGAACTGAGACCCATTGTCCGTTAGGATCTGGTTTGGAAATCCCAACCGAGTAAAGGTCTCCATCAGTGCATCAGCCACTCGCTTAGAGTCGATTGTGGCCAACGGTATCGCCTCACCCCACATGGAACAGCAATCCACCATCGTAAGAATATACATATTCCTCTTCCTAGTCCGAGGAAGAGGACCAACAAGATCGATGGCAACTCTCTCGAAAGGATAGTTCATAATGGGCATGTCGTCCAGGATTACCGGAGCCGTCCAGTATTTTGGTGCCACACGCTGGCACTCTGGGCACGACTTGACGTACCGACGCACGTCTCCAGTCATCCCTGGCCAGTAGTAATGGCAGGAAATGCGCTGGAGTGTTGCCCCGACACCCATATGTCCACTGAATGAAATGGTGTGTCCCATATGAAGAAGCTGTTCCCGATAGGCCTTAGGAACTACCAGCTGTCCATGCTGGCGTTCCTCCACTCCGGCTCTCCGGTACAGTAACCGATTCTTCATATAATACTGACCCCGTCTTGGTGGGTCAGAACTTTTTGGCAACTGGTTGAAGCAAGGTTGCAAAGTAGCATCCTGGCTTTGAGCAGCTCGTAACTCCCCAGGCAAGGGATTCACGATCAAGGCCGGCGTCTGCTCATCTCCCGATTGAGATCTGGTTTGCATCGCCCCTACGTACATGGGTTCGGTTGGAATCCCTAGAAAGACGTAGCGACAACCCAAGATCATTGGGAAGATCGGATCGAGCAGAACGGCTGCCTGTATAGTGCCGGTAACATATTTCGATTTGATGTCCTACCTTCGCAATTGGAAGAGACATCGCTACCGCACTCTTGGTCGCCGTTTGAATCTCAATAGACTCCCCGGTTAGCTGCTCTGGGCTCACTAAGTGTGATGAAATTACAGGCCTCAAACTGCAGACCGGTGTCATAGAGACACTCAACTGGTTGTCCGTTCACAAGTATCGTCTCTACTACTGGTGGTTTCTCTGAATCTTTGTTCTCAAGACCCCTCCCTTCTACCTCCTTGTTAGACCCTTCCCCGGTTTCTACAAGACAGGCAGCATAGTGAGAGTCTTTCTGTTTGCGCCGGCAATCAGCCGTATTGTGTGTAGGAGATTTGCAGTAGGCGTACCACTTTTCACTCCACTTTCTTTTAGGAGATCCAGGTGGACTCTTACCAGAGGGTTTCTTAATTGGAACTTTATCGAAAGGATCCTCCTTCTTGGTGTGAGCTGTTTTAGGGTTCTTCTTCTTTCCAGACCATGTGTCTGGTGGTCGGGGATTGGGTTGTGACAGTTCCCCATTATCCCCATGAGCTAGCACATACCTTTCCGCTAATGTGTTCACTATGTCTAACCTTTCTGCCCCATTTTCAAGCAAGAAGGTTTGCAATGGCTTAGGCATCATTCTCTTCATTTGGTCCACGACCACTAATTCTTCTAAACTTTCATAGTCGTTAGCAAATCCAGCTAATGACATCCACTTCAAAAGGTAAGACTTCAGTCTAACACTGTAGGCTGCGAACATCTCTCCTGGCTCTCTCTTCGACTTTCTGAACTGCTGTCGGTATGTATGGGCTGTCATCTGGAACCTTTTCAATAATGCTTTTTCCAGGGCTTCATAGTCATTCTCCATACCAGGTGGCAACCTTGAATAGACCTCGTACGCTGTCCCCCTCAGGCCCTGCGAGAGTTTCAAGTTCCATTTCCCACGTTCCAGTCCCATAGCCAAAGCCATCGACTGGAATTTTTGAAGATACTGGTCGATCTTCTCTTTGTGTTCATCGAACGGGAGCAAAGGGAACTTCATTGCCTGGTATGGACCGCCACTAGAAGTTGTTGAGTCAGGGAGACTTGCGCCTCCCACTGCACCCTCGCTTTCCTTGGCAGTTTGAGCTTTCAGCTCCAACTCCCTCATACGGAACTCATGGTCTCTGACTGCCTGCTCGGCCTCCATCTTCCTAGCCTCAGCCTCAGCCTCAATTTTCTTGGCTTCGCGCACAGCCTGTCTGAAGTCTCTTTCCACTTCCTGAACATATTTCTGTAACTCCGCTCCATCATAACCCATCTCACGCCCTGTAGCCTGTACTTCAGCAACATTAAATTTTGCTGATGCCATCTTAAACTCAGCGGGTAAATGTATACAATTCTATATCAAAACTGTATCGATCAAATAACAATTGGATAGTTTATACGACCACAACACGTCACATGTCGGTCAGTCTGTGTCAGGCAGAGTACAGACAATAGCCAGGCACGGTAGGCAGAACCTATTGATAGTAGACAAGGATATCTGTCCCCTATCACTATATCAGCCAGAACTCCACCAGGATTTCAAATATCCCGGGACGTGCCCCCAGAAATTGTAACAAGCTATGGGGAGGGTCCCATAATGTCCCGTCACAATATTTCAAACTTATTCTTTTGCTCTGGCTGGGGATAGGTCTTTGCTGCCAACCCTCATCCGTTCCCCGGACTTACTGTCACTCTATCTTTCGACCTCAGGGTTATTTCCTGCAGTGTATTTCTGGCTGACACACACGTAACATGACGATCGTCTCAGTCACTATAATTTGAATTTAATACCGTAATAAAGACAACACAGAAGAACACCAAGACAGATAAACCTAAACAAGTCCAGAAAACAAAACTGATGAGATAACTCTAGTCCAGAAATGAATCCAGAAAACTCTGAACATCATCTAGCACAGATCTTGAAATCGTCCAGTCATTTCACAACTGCCTCACCGGGCCAAGATTCCAGTCTCTCTATCCAGCGTCGGTTGTTCGAACAACAGTTTCCAAGTTTCCTAGGTCACCACGATATAGTCAGTAATCTGGTCTGGGAAAGTGCCATGGGTTCACTGGGCACAATTGAGGTTGGGAACCAAAGTCATGATACCAGATTGGATATAGGGAATGAATCAGAGTCTTTCACTGTCCCGGACAAGGATGGGAATTGGCGTAGGTCCAAACCGCCTCATCCACAAACGCTCGACCTTAAGTCAATGGGAAGACTTGAGTTGGCTGTTTTGTCACTCATTACATTTTTGTAACGCCTCTCCAGTTATATTAGAAAAAACACATTATACCTGGTATGTCCACTGACTTGCCCTGGCTTCATCATGTGTTTATAAGTTTGGGCATAGAAGCCCTGTCAAGTCCTTCACCACACTTTCCGGTTTAAACTCGACCTTAAGTCGATTGAGAAGACTTCAAAAGAAGGACCCTGTAGATAACAAAATTCAAGTGAGGGATCAAGCTGACTCATGCACCACATATTAGTTATGCATTTCGGCTTACCAACACCAGTTTATAAGTGGCTTGCTTGAATGCGTCGGACATGTCAGGTAGCCCCTGGATTGGCTACGTCCTGGCTTGCATAGACCTCCAATCTGTAGACGTCCGGTCGGCTACACTATGCACCCTGTTGCATACACGAATCACTCTCCACACTCATACCCTGCCTTTATTATTATTGGGCACATTCGTTTCCCAGCTTCTCTCTCCCTCGCAAACCATGCCTTTCTCACAACCAAGATCTTGTGGTGTGGTGCGCCTAGTAATCTGTGTGTTTCTCCCCGTTAACTAATAGTATAGTAGTGGGGTTGTATGGCACGCAGTGTAGTTCCCCATTCCCAGCAAGAATATGAAAGAAGATACTACCTCTTCCGGCTGCTGCTCTTGTCTGAGCTGCCGCCGCCATGGACCGGCAGTGCCTCACCTAACACGTAGATTCAGAGAAATGCAGGTTCTCTCAATGAGATAAAGAAGTTTATTTATAATCCCCACATCATCCCATCGACTAAAAGACGAAAGAGTTAGCACCGTGGATAGCCTCTTCCGGCTCAAGAAGATAGATCATAGATTGGTGGACCCCATCCCCAAGGAGCCCTTCCCTCCTTCCGGCACACCGTAGCTATCTAATGTGCTTATATTTAAATGAGAGATGCTACTAAGTAACGGTAAGCCGTAGGAAGAAAGATAGCACTCGTCTATCGGCTGCCAAGAACAAGCGATATCATTTGGTAACTACTTATTCTTCAGATTTGTTCCCTTGCCATGCCAAGATTAAGACGCGTAGCCAGATTGGCTAACGGTCACCCCCTCCCAATATGGCAAGACTGCTGTTTCGCCATATCCTCTCAGTCGTTAAGACAATAGAGATTTATAAATGCAAAACTAATTACAACCCAAGATTACCTTTCTTATCCCATCAGTATTCTGCCTTTAGAATGTCGCAATCTTTAACTTGGACTCTTGACATTAGGCAGTAGATAGCGATCAGTAGAAACGGACATGAATCCTCCAGAAGCCGCACCAGTGCACATTTGGCGCAAGGCGCTCCATCGGGTCTACCCGAAAGAAAAGACCTATATCTACTCGCTCCATGTAAAGATTGTGTTATGAAGGTAACCCCAAAGAACTATCTTTCATGGAGATTGAGCGAACAAGAGAACTGAGAGCTTCCGAAAGCTGTTTTCCCCTGTTTACCCAAAATAAAAGAAGGCATGAGAACATGAGCCATTGGCGTTTCACCACAAGTACACACCACAGTACATGTCACAGTACATGATGTAGTACACGCCACAGTACACGCCACAGTACACGCCACAGTACATGCCACAGTACATGATGTAGTACACGCCACAGTACACGCCACAGTACACACCACAGTACATGTCACAGTACACGCCACAGTACACGCCACAGTACATGTCACCATACATGTCACAGTACATGCCACAGTACATGCCACAGTACATGCCACAGTACATGCCACCATACATGCCACAGTGCATGCCACCATACATGCCACAGTACATGCCACAGTACATGCCACAGTACACGCCACCATACATGTCACAGTACATGCCACCATACATGCCACAGTACATGCCACAGTACATGCCACAGTACATGCCACAGTACATGCCACCATACATGCCACAGTACATGCCACCATACATGCCACAGTACATGCCACAGTACATGCCACCATACATGCCACAGTACATGCCACCATACATGCCACCATACATGTCACAGTACATGCCACAGTACATGCCACAGTACACGTCACCATACATGTCACAGTACATGCCACCATACATGCCACAGTACATGCCACAGTACATGCCACCATACATGTCACAGTACATGCCACAGTACATGCCACAGTACACGCCACCATACATGTCACAGTACATGCCACCATACATGCCACAGTACATGCCACAGTACATGCCACAGTACATGCCACCATACATGTCACAGTACATGCCACAGTACATGCCACAGTACACGCCACCATACATGTCACAGTACATGCCACCATACATGCCACAGTACATGCCACAGTACATGCCACCATACATGTCACAGTACATGCCACCATACATGCCACAGTACATGCCACAGTACATGCCACCATACATGCCACAGTACATGCCACCATACATGCCACCATACATGTCACAGTACATGCCACAGTACATGCCACAGTACATGCCACCGTACATTTTGTGAAAATGACATAACTGCAAATATTGCTATTAATGGGCTACAGTCAAAGAATCAACTATTCACTATGTCATATCTTTATGATGTGAGGAGTCGATCTCTTTCCTTCTCCAACACACAGCAAATTGGAGTAATTCTTGCATGACATCATTGTTGAGTGTTGGAACTCTTCGCTGGTTGCTGAGGATGGAGACGGAGCGCTTATGGGAATGTCCCGAATGCTGTGATGTCGGTTCCTAGATCAATCAATCAATCAATCAATCATTGTCGAGATATGTTGAAACACAGCTATGAATGATCATACCCGGACTTGATCATTTCTGCAATCATATATTATGTTTGTTATGTTTGCAATGTTGTATTTTGTCCAGCAAACATCATTTTCATGAGTTATTCTTCTTTCCAATGTTTATAGGGGAGAGTATGGACTGCAGAATTACGTGGAAATCAAACATGTAAGTATCATACTCAACTGTGACTCTACACTAGAATTGCTGCAGTGTTTCTGCTGCCTTGAAACTCCAGGTTCAAACCCTGTATATAGAGGGGGAGGGTGGGGTCTCCCTGGTGAAGTGGTTAATCAGCATACCTCTCACGCTCTGAAGGTTGTGGGTTCAATTCCGGGCTCTGTCATTCGGTTCACGAGCGCAATTTTCTCAGAGACCTCTGGGGGTCGTTGCTGGAGCTACAGAGTACGTGCTTTGTACAACACTTTCGGCAAGACGCTTTGTGGAGAGACATTGAGACGTATGGGATACAACTCAGTGCGGTGAAGGCGATCCTCTCGCTTTCAAATCTTACAGCCATATCTGAGTTTATTTAATCAATAGCTGACTATCTATAAACCCTATAGAGATATCTGAGTTTATTTAATCAATAGCTGACTATCTATAAACCCTATAGAGATATCTGAGTTTATTTAATCAATAGCTGACTATCTATAATCCCTATAGAGATATCTGAGTTTATTTAATCAATAGCTGACTATCTATAAACCCTACAGACATATCTGAGTTTATTTAAACAATAGCTGACTATCTATAAACCCTATAGAGATATCTGAGTTTATTTAAACAATAGCTGACTATCTATACACCCTATAGAGATATCTGAGTTTATTTAATCAATAGCTGACTATCTATAAACCCTATAGAGATATCTGAGTTTATTTAATCAATAGCTGACTATCTATAAACCCTATAGAGATATCTGAGTTTATTTAATCAATAGCTGACTATCTATAAACCCTATAGAGATATCTGAGTTTATGTAATCAATAGCTGACTATCTATAAACCCTACAGACATATCTGAGTTTATTTAAACAATAGCTGACTATCTATAAACCCTATAGCCATATCTGAGCTTATTTAATCAATAGCTGACTATCTATACACCCTATAGAGATATCTGAGTTTATTTAATCAATAGCAGACAATCTATAAACCCTATAGAGATATCTGAGTTTATTTAATCAATAGCTGACTATCTATAAACCCTATAGAGATATCTGAGTTTATTTAAACAGTAGCTGACTATCTATAAACCCTATAGAGATATCTGAGTTTATTTAAACACTAGCTGACTATCTATAAACCCTATAGAGATATCTGAGTTTATTTAATCAATAGCTGACTATCTATAAACCCTATAGAGATATCTTAGTTTATTTAAACAATAGCTGACTATCTATAAACCCTATAGAGATATCTGAGTTTATTTAATCAATAGCTGACTATCTATAAACCCTATAGAGATATCTGAGTTTATTTAAACAGTAGCTGACTATCTATAAACCCTATAGAGATATCTGAGTTTATTTAAACAATAGCTGACTATCTATAAACCATATAGAGATATCTGAGTTTATTTAATCAATAGCTGACTATCTATAAACCCTATAGAGATATCTGAGTTTATTTAAACAGTAGCTGACTACCTATAAACCCTATAGAGATATCTGAGTTTATTTAAACAATAGCTGACTATCTATAAACCCTATAGAGATATCTGAGTTTATTTAATCAATAGCTGACTATCTATATACCCTATAGAGATATCTGAGTTTATTTAAACAGTAGCTGACTATCTATAAACCCTATAGAGATATCTGAGTTTATTTAAACAATAGCTGACTATCTATAAACCCTATAGAGATATCTGAGTTTATTTAATCAATAGCTGACTATCTATAAACCCTATAGAGATATCTGAGTTTATTTAAACAATAGCTGACTATCTATAATCCCTATAGAGATATCTGAGTTTATTTAATCAATAGCTGACTATCTATAAACCCTATAGAGATATCTGAGTTTATTTAAACAGTAGCTGACTATCTATAAACCCTATAGAGATATCTGAGTTTATTTAAACAATAGCTGACTATCTATAAACCATATAGAGATATCTGAGTTTATTTAATCAATAGCTGACTATCTATAAACCCTATAGAGATATCTGAGTTTATTTAATCAATAGCTGACTATCTATAAACCCTGCAGCCATATCTGAGTTTATTTAAACAATAGCTGACTATCTATAAACCCTATAGAGATATCTGAGTTTATTTAAACAATAGCTGACTATCTATAAACCCTATAGAGATATCTGAGTTTATTTAAACAATAGCTGACTATCTATAAACCCTATAGAGATATCTGAGTTTATTTAATCAATAGCTGACTATCTATAAACCCTGCAGCCATATCTGAGTTTATTTAAACAATAGCTGACTATCTATAAACCCTATAGAGATATCTTAGTTTATTTAAACAATAGCTGACTATCGATAAACCCTATAGAGATATCTGAGTTTATTTAAACAATAGCTGACTATCTATAAACCCTATAGAGATATCTGAGTTTATTTAATCAATAGCTGACTATCTATAAATCCTATAGAGATATCTCAGTTTATTTAATCAATAGCTGACTATCTATAAACCCTATAGAGATATCTGAGTTTATTTAAACAATAGCTGACTATCTATAAACCCTATAGAGATATCTGAGTTTATTTAAACAATAGCTGACTATCTATAAACCCTATAGAGATATCTGAGTTTATTTAATCAATAGCTGACTATCTATAAACCCTATAGAGATATCTGAGTTTATTTAATCAATAGCTGACTATCTATAAACCCTGCAGCCATATCTGAGTTTATTTAAACAATAGCTGACTATCTATAAACCCTATAGAGATATCTGAGTTTATTTAAACAATAGCTGACTATCTATAAACCCTATAGAGATATCTGAGTTTATTTAAACAATAGCTGACTATCTATAAACCCTATAGAGATATCTGAGTTTATTTAAACAATAGCTGACTATCTATAAACCCTATAGAGATATCTGAGTTTATTTAAACAATAGCTGACTATCTATAAACCCTATAGAGATATCTGAGTTTATTTAATCAATAGCTGACTATCTAAAAACCCTATAGAGATATCTGAGTTTATTTAATCAATAGCTGACTATCTATAAACCCTATAGAGATATCTGAGTTTATTTAATCAATAGCTGACTATCTATAAACCCTACAGACATATCTGAGTTTATTTAAACAATAGCTGACTATCTATAAACCCTATAGAGATATCTGAGTTTATTTAAACAATATCTGACTATCTATAAACCCTATAGAGATATCTGAGTTTATTTAATCAATAGCTGACTATCTATAAACCCTATAGAGATATCTGAGTTTATTTAATCAATAGCTGACTATCTATAAACCCTATAGAGATATCTGAGTTTATTTAAACAGTAGCTGACTATCTATAAACCCTATAGAGATATCTGAGTTTATTTAAACAATAGCTGACTATCCATAAACCATATAGAGATATCTGAGTTTATTTAATCAATAGCTGACTATCTATAAACCCTATAGAGATATCTGAGTTTATTTAATCAATAGCTGACTATCTATAAACCCTATAGAGATATCTGAGTTTATTTAATCAATAGCTGACTATCTATAAACCCTATAGAGATATCTGAGTTTATTTAATCAGTAGCTGACTATCTATAAACCCTATAGAGATATCTGAGTTTATTTAAACAGTAGCTGACTATCTATAAACCATATAGAGATATCTGAGTTTATTTAATCAATAGCTGACTATCTATAAACCATATAGAGATATCTGAGTTTATTTAATCATAGCTGACTATCTATAAACCCTAGCAGCCATATCTGAGTTTATTTAAACAATAGCTGACTATCTATAAACCCTATAGAGATATCTGAGTTTATTTAAACAATATCTGACTATCTATAAACCCTATAGAGACTGTCTCTTATACATATCTGAGTTTATTTAAACAATAGCTGACTATCTATAAACCATATAGAGATATCTGAGTTTATTTAATCAATAGCTGACTATCTATAAACCCTATAGAGATATCTGAGTTTATTTAAACAGTAGCGTGACTATCTATAAACCCTTAGGAGGATATCTGAGTTTATTAAACAATAAGCTGACTATCTATAAACCCTATAGAGATATCTGAGTTTAATTTAATCAAGAGCTGACTATCTATATACCTATAGAGATATCTGAGTTTATTTAAACAGTAGCTGACTATCTATAAACCCTATAGAGATATCTGAGTTTATTTAAACAATAGCTGACTATCTATAAACCCTATAGAGATATCTGAGTTTATTTAATCATAGCTGACTATCTATAAACCCTAGTAAGAGATATCTGAGTTTATTTAAACATAGCTGACTATCTAATAATCCCTATAGAGATATCTGAGTTTATTTAATCATAGCTGACTATCTATAAACCCGATAGAGCATATCTGAGTTTATTTAAAACAGTAGCTGACTATCTATAACCCTATAGAGATATCTGAGTTTATTTAAACAATAGTCTGACTATCATAAACCTATAGAGATATCTGAGTTTATTTAATCAATAGCTGACTATCTATAAACCCTATAGAGATATCTGAGTTTATTTATCAATAGCTGACTATCTATAAACCCTGTAGCATATCTGAGTTTATTTAAACATAGCTGACTATCTATAAACCCTATAGAGATATCTGAGTTTATTTAAACAATAGCTGACTATCTATAAACCCTATAGAGATATCTGAGTTTATTTAAACATAGCTGACTATCTATAAACCCTATAGAGATATCTGAGTTTATTTAATCAATAGCTGACTATCTTATAAACCCTAGCAGCATATCTGAGTTTATTTAAACAATAGCTGACTATCTATAAACCCTATAGAGATATCTGATGTTTATTTAAACAATAGCTGACTATCTATAAACCCTATAGAGATATCTGAGTTTATTTAAACAATAGCTGACTATCTATAAACCCTATAGAGATATCTGAGTTTATTTAATCAATAGCTGACTATCTATAAATCCTATAGAGATATCTGCAGTTTATTTAATCAATAGCTGACTATCTATAAACCCTATAGAGATATCTGAGTTTATTTAAACAAGTAGCTGACTATCTATAAACCCTATAGAGATATCTGAGTTTATTTAAACAATAGCTGACTATCTATAAACCCTATAGAGATATCTGAGTTTATTTAATCAATAGCTGACTATCTATAAACCCTATAGAGATATCTGAGTTTATTTAATCAATAGCTGACTATCTATAAAACCCTGCTAGACATATCTGAGTTTATTTAAACAATAGCTGACTATCTATAAACCCTATAGAGATATCTGAGTTTATTTAAACAATAGCTGACTATCTATAAACCCTATAGAGATATCTGAGTTTATTTAAATCAATAGCTGACTATCTATAAACCCTATAGAGATATCTGAGTTTATTTAAACAATAGCTGACTATCTATAAACCCTATAGAGATATCTGAGTTTATTTAAACAATAGCTGACTATCTATAAACCCTATAGAGATATCTGAGTTTATTTAATCAATAGCTGACTATCTATAAACCCTATAGAGATATCTGAGTTTATTTAATCAATAGCTGACTATCTATAAACCCTATAGAGATATCTGAGTTTATTTAATCAATAGCTGACTATCTATAAACCCTACAGACATATCTGAGTTATTTAAACAATAGCTGACTATCTATAAACCCTATAGAGATATCTGAGTTTATTTAAACAATATCTGACTATCTATAAACCCTATAGAGATATCTGAGTTTATTTAATCAATAGCTGACTATCTATAAACCCTATAGAGATATCTGAGTTTATTTAATCAATAGCTGACTATCTATAAACCCTGCAGCCATATCTGAGTTTATTTAAACAAGTAGCTGACTATTCTATAAACCCTATAGAGATATCTGAGTTTATTTAAACAATAGCTGACTATCCATAAACCATATAGAGATATCTGAGTTTATTTAATCAATAGCTGACTATCTATAAACCCTATAGAGATATCTGAGTTTATTTAATCAATAGCTGACTATCTATAAACCCTATAGATATCTGAGTTTATTTAAACAATAGCTGACTATCTATAAACCCTATAGAGATATCTGAGTTTATTTAAACAATAGCTGACTATCTATAAACCCTATAGAGATATCTGAGTTTATTTAACAATAGCTGACTATCTATAAACCCTATAGAGATATCTGAGTTTATTTAAATCAATAGCTGACTATCTATAAACCCTATAGAGATATCGGAGTTTATTTAATCAATAGCTGACTATCTATAAACCCTATAGAGATATCTGAGTTTATTTAATCAATAGCTGACTATCTATAAACCCTATAGAGATATCTGAGTTTATTTAATCAATAGCTGACTATCTATAAACCCTATAGAGATATCTGAGTTTATTTAAACAGTAGCTGACTATCTATAAACCCTATAGAGATATCTGAGTTTATTTAAACAATAGCTGACTATCTATAAAACCATATAGAGATATCTGAGTTTATTTAATCATAGCTGACTATCTATAAACCCTATAGAGATATCTGAGTTTATTTAATCAATAGCTGACTATCTATAAACCCTATAGAGATATCTGAGTTTTATTTAAACAATAGCTGACTATCTATAAACCCTATAGAGATATCTGAGTTTATTTAAAACAGTAGCTGACTATCTATAAAACCCTATAGAGATAGCTGAGTTTATTTAATCAATAGCTGACTATCTATAAACCACTATAGAGATATCTGAGTTTATTTAATCAATAGCTGACTATCTATAAACCCTATAGAGATATCTGAGTTTATTTAATCAATAGCTGACTATCTAGTAAAACCCTATAGAGATATCTGAGTTTATTTAAACAGTAGCTGACTATCCTATAAACACTATAGAGATATCTGAGTTTATTTAAACAATAGCTGACTATCCATAAAACATATAGAGATATCTGAGTTTATTTAATCAATAGCTGACTATCTATAAACCCTATAGAGCATATCTGAGTTTATTTAATCAATAGCTGACTATCTATAACCCTATCAGCGCATATCTGAGTTTATTTAAACAATAGCTGACTATCTATAAACCCTATAGAGATATCTGAGTTTTATTTAACAATAGCTGACTATCTATAAACCCTATAGAGATATCTGAGTTTATTTAATCAATAGCTGACTATCTATAAACCCTATAGAGATATCTTGAGTTTATTTAAACATAAGCTGACTATCTATAAACCCTATAGAGATATCTTAGTTTATTTAAACAATAGCTGACTATCTAAACCATATAGAGATATCGAGTTTATTTAAACAATAGCTGACTATCTATAAACCATATAGAGTATCTGAGTTTATTTAATCAATAGCTGACTATCTATAAACCCTATAGAGCTATCTGAGTTTATTTAAACAATAGCTGACTATCTATAACCCTATAGAGATATCTGAGTTTATTTAAACAATAGCTGACTATCTATAAACCCTATAGAGATATCTGAGTTTATTTAACAATAGCTGACTATCTATAAACTCCTATAGAGATATCTGAGTTTATTTAATCAATAGTTGACTATCTATAAACCCTAGCAGCATATCTGAGTTTATTTAACAATAGCTGACCTATCTATAAACCCTAGAGAGATATCTGAGTTTATTTAAACAATAGCTGAATATCTATAAACCCTATAGAGATATCTGAGTTTATTTAAACAATAGCTGACTATCTATAAACCCTATAGAGATATTCTGAGTTTATTTAATCAATAGCTGACTATCTATAAACCTATCAGAGCATATCTGAGTTTATTTAAACAATAGCTGACTATACTTATAAACCCTATAGAGATATCTGAGTTTATTTAAATCAATAGCTGACTATCTATAAACCCTATAGAGATATCTGAGTTTATTTAAACAATAGCTGACTATCTATAAACCCTATAGAAGATATCTGATTTTATTTAAACAATAGCTAAACTATCTATAAACCCTATAGAGATATCTGAGTTTATTTAATCAATAGCTGACTATCTAAAAACCCTAAGAGATATCTGAGTTTATTTAATCAATAGCTGACTATCTATAAACCCGCAGCATATCTGAGTTTTTTTAAACAATAGCTGACTATCTATAAACCCTATAGAGATATCTGAGTTTATTTAAACAATAGCTGACTATCTATAAACCCTATAGAGATATCTGATTTTATTTAAAAAATAGCTGACTATCTATATACCCTATAGAGATATCTGAGTTTATTTAATCAATAGCTGACTATCTATAAACCCTATAGAGATATCTGAGTTTATTTAAACAATAGCTGACTATCTATAAACCCTATAGAGATATCTGAGTTTATTTAAACAATAGCTGACTATCTATAAACCCTATAGATTTATCTGAGTTTATTTAATCAATAGCTGACTATCTTTAAACCCAAAAGAGATATCTGACTAACCTTGACGACCAATGAAGACAATGTGTGTGCATGTGTGATGCGTGAGTGCGTTTGGCTGCGTGAGTGGGTGAGTGAGTGTGTATCTGTCTGACTCGTAATTACACTTACCAAAAACCAAAAACAAAACTTAAAGTGCCTATCTACTTTCTAAAGGTAGAAAATGTAAAAGTAAGACCCTGATATTCACTTTATGAGACAAGATCATACCTGAGTATCAACAATATTTATCATGTCTGCGAGGGTTTGAACCCATGACACTGAACTGTATAACCAGTAAAGTGACCATTGTACTACCAGGATTCTTGTATTACATTATTATTGCACTATCATTACATTACACTACATTGTTTATATGTTTTTTTTATATATTTCCCTACTTTCATTTCAGGTTATTGTGAAGCTGCCACCGACAAGTGCTTAATTTATGGTCATGTTACTGTGGAAACAATAACATGCAGATATATCCATGTATAACACCTGATGGAAGTTATCTTCTGTTTAAGAAAAAGCTGTAGAAATTGAATTTTTGATATTGAATATCTATGTCGGGTACAAAATATGAGAAATCCTAAATCCTTCACGATTTAATTGGTAGTTAACCCTTGCAGTCCCAAAAAACTGCTAAATTAAGGTTATTGTTGTTGCTTGTTGAGAAGTTAAAGCAAGCAATTGAGTGTACTTGGTCTGAAAGACAAATATATAAACCAGATGAAGTCAAAAGTATCAGTTCTTAGAGTGGGTTAATTGGACAGCTAGCTGGGACATCAAGAGTGAAGACATGCAAGTCATCTTAGAGTGGGTTAATTGGACAGCTAGCTGGGACATCAAGAGTGAAGACATGCAAGTCATCTTAGAGTGGGTTAATTGGACAGCTAGCTGGGACATCAAGAGTGAAGACATGCAAGTCATCTTAGAGTGGGTTAATTGGACAGCTAGCTGGGACATCAAGAGTGAAGACATGCAAGTCATCTTAGAGTGGGTTAATTGGACAGCTAGCTGGGACATCAAGAGTGAAGACATGCAAGTCATCTTAGAGTGGGTTAATTGGACAGCTAGCTGGGACATCAGAGTGAAGACATGCAAGTCATCTTAGAGTGGGTTAATTGGACAGCTAGCTGGGACATCAAGAGTGAAGACATGCAAGTCATCTTAGAGTGGGTTAATTGGACAGCTAGCTGGGACATCAAGAGTGAAGACATGCAAGTCATCTTAGAGTGGGTTAATTGGACAGCTAGCTGGGACATCAAGAGTGAAGACATGCAAGTCATGTGTTGGACAACTAATAAGAATCGAGTACACTGCATGTGCAGAATGTTTTAAGAATCAACATTATAACACTCAGAAAAACAAAAACAGTCTCTCACGGCAAATGTTGCAAGTTGTGTATGCTGATCACAACAGTAGTTAGCAGGGATACATAATTTTCGAGATCTGAATAGTTCATATGAAGCATATTTATGAGAAATTCATTCACCTCTGTGATACAACTTTATCCCAGTTTCACCAACTTGCATTGAATATGAAGAAAATCAGGTCATGTTATAAAGTTCATAGAATAAATTAACAAACGTGTAATGGATCAGCTTTACAAGAACATAGTCATAAGTGACAGAATGGACAGAATGACTCGAATGCCAGATCACAGGCTCCCTAAGCCAATTTTTTACGGCGAGCTGCGTTGTGGTAAACACTCTCAGGACAAACGCTTTAAAAACACTCTGAAGATCTTACTAAAAACTTCTGGAATTCATCATGACACTTGGGAGACTGCTGCCAAAGACCGAAATTCGTGGCATACATCATTACGCAAGGGCGTAGTCACTCGTGAAGCAAACAGGAACTGCAAGAGTTGTGAAGAAAAAAAAAAGGCTGGACAAAAAAACAAAGAAAACACTGCAGAAGATCCTCCTGGAACGTCAAGCATTCTTTGCCCACATTGTCAAAGAACATTTTGAGCCACAATAGGCCTTATCAGCCAACTTAGAACTCATGGTTCCAAACTTTCAACCCCACTGGATGAAATAAATGATCATCATCATTCTCGATGGACAAACATTATCATAGATACTAGAATGAGACCAATTTGCAGGAGGTGTGCACATCCTGAAAGTCCTGTTTTGAGTATGCAGTTTCTAATATGTGAGCTTCTGTCAGGCTCGTGTATGCTGCCGTGCCCTGTTCTCATCAAATACACGTTTTTCCAAGAAACCCAGTTTTCTTCCCACATGTCTTTGTCTGACTGTTCACTGTATTAATTATTATCTCCTCAATTCTTCTTATCCAACGCTGACACAATATATTAATGACTGGATGTTTGAGCAAAAGGCTTAGGGAATATGGGGTTCCATTTTACCAATGTATTAATTTTAGTTATTTAAGACTACATTTGTGTGACAAGAAACGGGTCTATTCTAACTTCACCGTTTATTTTCAAAGTCTTGTGTGAAATAATATATAGTAACATATACTCCTAAAATGTTTTAAGACACATATAAAGTAATATTGGAAATGTGTTTATACCAGTATGGGTTTCCGTACGTGGGTGTAGTCAATTTTGAAGCAAACAGGACTGCAAAAGCTACGGGGAAAAAAGGCTGGACAGAAAATCCACTGTAGGAACGTCAAGCATTCTTTGCCCACATTGTCAAAGAACATTTGGAGCCAAAATAGAAATACCAGCCATCTTAGGATTCACGACTCCATACTTTCAACCCCCTGGATGAAGTGAATGGTTATCATCATTCTTGATGGACAAACAACATCAGCAAACATTAACAAAAAGACACCAATTGTAGCTTGTAGTACGTTGGTGCAGTGTTGTTTTCTTTTTACTGTGGCCGTGTAAGTGTCTATCTGTTGTTGTGTTGTTTTTTTTTTGTCTGTTGATGAAGGTTGTTCTTAAATATTCAAAGTACGGTGCCAAGTTTGGTAAAGTAAAAGTATTGAACATAATATGACCATAAATAACTGCACTTATTACTTTTTATGCTTACTTAAGTTGTTATTTTAGCTGTTACTATAATTTTTAACTTACTTTAGAATTCTGTAAACAGCGGAACATGCTTTTCCAGTCTGCAGCACAACTTTGCATTGCCTAATAAGCTTGCAAGGCTCATTGATGTGAGACTAGGCTGCAGCCATTTTTCTCTTTACGTGATAAATTTGCTAACCATGCTATTCAGTGTTCAGCTCCTTACAATTAAGGTGCTAATTGTATTTCCACCGCCTGTTTGTTAAATCACTTTATCAACATACATTGGTCACTTTTATCATATGAAATAGTTTGTATTAAAAAAAAACACATTTAAACATTTAATTTTTAATTGAGTAAATATTCTTGCCATCAAGAGAGAATTTTCCATTACAAACTTTAAGAAATTTTGAATATGAATATACCTCAGTGACAAAATGAAACTCAATAAAGATGAATATGGTAGTACTAATCTTTGTTTTTCCTTCTTGAACATTTGTAGTTCTGAGAAATTTAAAATGTTTTATAATATTCACTATTGGCTATTATTGGCATGGATTATTTTTTTCTGAAATAAACAATTTTTTCCAAGCAGAAACGGTATTTTGTGTTCTGTCTCAGAGATGGTATTACATTTTGGCAGTATTTGTTTACAAGTCAAAACAGTGAAATAAATGTTGACAAAACAAAAAATAATATTGACTTAACATTCTGTAAATATGTTTCCTGATGGTGTATGGTTTCTCCTACATTCTAACATATGAACTCTCCTATATTCTAGCATATACTCGGCTCTTATCTTCTCATATATGGTCTCTCCTATCTTCTTACATATACTTGTTCTTATCCTCTAGATAAGAAACACATATTGATTATTGCTCCACAATTTGTGATGGATGCTCCAAATCAATAACAAAACACCTTTATTCACTCCAAAAATGGCAATGCGTTTAATTAGTGGTGAAAAGCTTACCGACAATTCTAACCTACATGAACGTCTTCAGTTACTGCCACTCCACAAACGCCTACTTTTTAAATATGGCTAAACTAATCCACAAAATCATATTTCAAAATGCTCTAAGCTACCTTTGGCCATTGTTCAAATATAATGCAAGACATATACTTCATGTCCCTAAACCTAGGGTAGACTTATATAAAACAAGCTTAGCATACTCTGCCGCTCAGTTGTGGAACAATCTTCCACAAGAAATCAAAGACACCACCAATCATACATACAGTCGCAACTTGTTTGAACACTACCTAAGTACAGACTACATGAAAATTATCTCAAACGACAACTAGCCAATAAACATTCCCATATGTATGGTATGTTACACCTCCCTTAGGTATTTATAATGCCCATGTTAAACATTGCCTCAGTGAGTCATGTATTATTGATTATTTTCAAGCGTTTTAATGCTTATTGTTCTTTTGTTGTCTAGGGTTAGCTTCATAAGTGATGTTGAATGAAATAATATGTGATTGGAAATAGAGAAGAAGGGCAGAATGTCAAACGGGATTGCATGCCCAATTCTCAACCCTTTGAAAATACAGTTTGTTCGTTTGTTCGTTCGTTCGTTATAACATATACTCGCTCTTATCTTCTAACATAGGTCTCTCCTATCTTCTAACATATGGTCTCTCCTATCTTCTAACATATGGTCTCTCCTATCTTCTAACATATGGTCTCTCCTATCTTCTAACATATGGTCTCTCCAATCTTCTAACATATGGTCTCTCCAATCTTCTAACATATGGTCTCTCGGTGGGTGATGCGGTCAGCCCGGGTCAGTATCACGCGGGTGGCCTTAGCTTTTCTAAGACATTTCGTCTTGCCCATGTAAGGCCGGATCGGTCCAAGTCAATTTTCGAACTCCACCTCAGTGCGGGTTCTAACCCATGACCACTCGGCAGGCGGGCGAGTATCAAGCCAAGTCACTAGATGATCATCAAGTCACTAGACGAGCATCAAGTCACTAGAGCATCACATCACTAGACAAGCATCAAGTCACTAGACGATCATCAAGTCACTAGACGAGCATCAAGTCACTAGACGAGCATCAAGTCACTAGACGAGCATCAAATCACTAGACAAGCATCAAGTCACTAGACGATCATCAAGTCACTAGTCGAGCATTAAGTCAGTAGACGATCATCAAGTCACTAGAGCATCAAGTCACTAGACGAGCATCAAGTCACTAGACGATCATCAAGTCACTAGATCATCAAGTCACTAGATCATCAAGTCACTAGAGCATCAAGTCACTATACAAGCATCAAGTCACTAGACGATCATCAAGTCACTAGACGAGCATCAAGTCACTAGAGCATCAAATCACTAGACAAGCATCAAGTCACTAGACGAGCATCAAGCCAGCATTAAGCCACTAGACGAGCATCAAGTCACTAGACGAGCATCAAGCCAAGTCACTAGACGAGCATCAAGTCACTAGACGAGCATCAAGTCACTAGACGAGCATCAAGCCAGCATTAAGCCACTAGACGAGCATCAAGTCACTAGACGAGCATCAAGCCAAGTCACTAGACGAGCATCAAGTCACTAGACGAGCATCAAGCCAGCATCAAGCCACTAGACGAGCATCAAGTCACTAGACGAGCATCAAGTCAAGTCATTAGACGAGCATCAAGCCAAGTCACTAGACGAGCATCAAGTCACTAGACGAGCATCAAGCCAGCATTAAGCCACTAGACGAGCATTAAGCCACTAGACGAGCATCAAGTCACTAGACAAGCATCAAGTCACTAGACGACCATCAAATCACTAGACGAGCATCAAATCACTAGACGAGCATCAAGTCACTAGACGAGCATCAAGTCACTAGACGAGCATCAAGTCACTAAACGAGCATCAAGTCACTAGACGAGCATCAAACCAGCATTAAGCCACTAGACGAGCATCAAGTCACTAGACGAGCATCAAGCCAGCATTAAGCCACTAGACGAGCATCAAGTCACTAGACGAGCATCAAGCCAAGTCACTAGACGAGCATCAAGTCACTAGACGAGCATTAAGCCAGCATCAAGCCACTAGACGAGCATCAAGTCACTAGACGAGCATCAAGCCAAGTCACTAGACGAGCATCAAGCCAAGTCACTAGACGATAATCAAGTCACTAGACGAGCATCAAGCCAGCATTAAGCCACTAGACGAGCATTAAGCCACTAGACGAGCATCAAGTCACTAGACGAGCATCAAGTCACTAGACAAGCATCAAGTTACTAGACGAGCATCATGTCACTAGACGAGCATCAAGTCACTAGACGAGCATCAAATCACTAGACGAGCGTCAAGTCATTAGACGAGCATCAAGTCACTAGACGAGCAACAAGTCACTAGACAAGCATCAAGTCAATAGACGAGCATTAAGCCACTAGACGAGCATCAAGTCACTAGACCAGCATCAAGCCAAGTCACTAGACGAGCATCAAGTCACTAGACGAGCATCAAGCCACTAGACGAGCATCAAGTCAAGTCACTAGACGAGCATCAAGTCACTAGACGAGCATCAAGCCAGCATTAAGCCACTAGACGAGCATTAAGACACTAGACGAGCATAAAGTCACTAGACAAGCATCAAGTCACTAGACGACCATCAAATCACTAGACGAGCATCAAATCACTAGACGAGCATCAAGTTACTAGACGAGCATCAAGTCACTAGACGAGCATCAAATCACTAGACGAGCATCAAGTCACTAGACGAGCATCAAGTCACTAAACGAGCATCAAGTCACTAGACGAGCATCAAACCAGCATTAAGCCACTAGACGAGCATCAAGTCACTAGACGAGCATCAAGTCACTAGACGAGCATCAAGCCAGCATTAAGCCACTAGACGAGCATCAAGTCACTAGACGAGCATCAAGCCAAGTCACTAGACGAGCATCAAGTCACTAGACGAGCATCAAGCTAGCATTAAGCCACTAGACGAGCATCAAGTCACTAGACGAGCATCAAGCCAGCATTAAGCCACTAGACGAGCATCAAGTCACTAGACGAGCATCAAATCACTAGACGAGCATCAAGTCACTAGACGAGCATTAAGCCACTAGACGACCATCAAGTCACTAGACGAGCATTACGTCACTAGACGAGCATCAAATCACTAGACGTGCATAAAGTCACTAGACAAGCATCAAGTCACTAGACGAGCTTTAAGCCACTAGACGAGCATCAAGTCACTAGACGAGCATCAAATCACTAGACGAGCATCAAGTCACTAGACGAGCATTAAGCCACTAGACGACCATCAAGTCACTAGACGAGCATCACGTCACTAGACGAGCATCAAATCACTAGACGTGCATCAAGTCACTAGACGAGCATCAAGTCACTAGACGAGCATCAAGTCACTAGACGAGCATCAAACCAGCATTAAGCCACTAGACGAGCATCAAGTCACTAGACGAGCATCAAGTCAGCATTAAGCCACTAGACGAGCATCAAGTCACTAGACGAGCATCAAGCCAAGTCACTAGACGAGCATCAAGTCACTAGACGAGCATCAAGCTAGCATTAAGCCACTAGACGAGCATCAAGCCAGCATTAAGCCACTAGACGAGCATCAAGTCACTAGACGAGCATCAAGTCACTAGACGAGCATCAAATCACTAGACGTGCATCAAGTCACTAGACGAGCATCAAGTCACTAGACGAGCATCAAGCCAGCATTAAGTCACTAGACGAGCATCAAGCCAAGTCACTAGACGAGCATCAAGCCACTAGACAAGCATCAAGTCACTAGACGAGCATTAAGCCATTGGCGGGGATCAAGTCACTAGACGAGCATCAAGCCAGCATTAAGTCACTAGACGAGCATCAAGCCAAGTCACTAGACGAGCATCAAGCCACTAGACAAGCATCAAGTCACTAGACGAGCATTAAGCCACTAGACGAGTATCAAGTCACTAGACGAGCATCAAGCCAAGTCACTAGACGAGCATCAAGCCACTAGACGAGCATCAAGTCACTAGACGAGCATCAAGCCAGCATTAAGCCACTAGACGAGCATCAAGTCACTAGATTACCGCGGCTCATGGAAGATTTTTTTTCCAGCGTTTCCATCCTGTTTCACGATATTGCGGTCAACATCAGCATCTTTCAGCTGTATGTTGATTCCTAGGCTAGATTACGCTCATCAGCACGCCACGACTTTCTGAGCGACCGGCTCCATACTCTCATAAGTCACTGGCGCGGCTCGAACCGCTTCCAATTCTCGTGCGTTCACGTCAACCAAGAGAGTATTCGGGGTTACGGAGAAAGCTGCTAACACCTCAACCAGGGAGACCGGCTCATGGAAGATAGCCTCAAATAATTAGCCACGAGAAACCAGACGTAGACAGTGACATGGAGGAATTTCATTATAATGCCCAATATTCACGTAATATAACTCCCTTTAATACGATTCAGTCGAAGTGAGTGACACGTGCAGGCAATACGCAATGCGTTAAAAGATTGTTTAAACAAGAATGGGCTTGAGTTGCAAAGACTTGTTGCACTCGGCACTGACAATGCATCTGTCATGACAGGTGTAAACAATGGAGTATATACAACACTTAAAATCCGAAGCTCCTCATCTGGTACTAGTTAGGTGTGTATGTCATTCCCTTCAGCTGGCAGTGCCACATTTTTGTAAAACAACTGGCACTCAATGGGTGATGTGGTCAATAGCGCACTTTACTTTCCAGAACATGTCATGGTGCTTAGTTTCGGCTGAGTCAACCCGGGAGCAATAGTGGGGACTCAATTACATGATCTACTGGCTAACCATTCGCTATGCTCTCGACGGCCTGTGCACTTGGTAAGCGAAATTTAAGGGGAAACAAATACCTCTTTTTCAGAGGAACATATTCATTTTATTGTTTGCAAGGGACATAACTCGCAAACGTTTTTCTAAAGAAGCAATTAGTTACATTAATTGTTAAATGTTTAATATAATGACACCACCTATTCACAGGTAACACAATAATTTGACATCCTAAAGTTTGAAATACTGCTAAAAATAATACAATATACTTATTAATGCAATATATACAATGTTTCAACACTGCAAGCTCCGTGCACGATGTTAACGACTGCCCCAAATGGATCGCGCTAAGATTGTCACTCTGGTTTCTCTTCACAATGCGAAGCCCGTCCTCCTCTCTCTTCCCTATTCAGTTTTGTTCGACTTGCTAGTGGCGAAGCCTTCTAATCGTTCTTCTCGAAGTCTTAGCATCAGATCTGCTTCGACGTCTTCCGGAATATAAATGTGGATACCGCTGGGCCTCATTCTTCGTGAATGGGGAGCACGATTTGTCGCCTGTCACCCCTCCAAACAGATGTCCAATACTTTCTGTGACATACCTCCAGGTAACTGCTGCTATTTGGGGGACGACACCTACCATTCTGTGGATTAACGGTCTTTCATTACGCTGGCGTCTGCACGCCATGGTGATGATGGTACCTGATGTACCGCTCCCACGTCTGCGCAGTCCTGTGACAATTTTAATTTGAGTATTTACTAATGAGACCGCCACAGTAGATAGGCCTTGAAATTCAAAATCTAATGGTACCACAATGATGCCTGTATGTCACTTATAAGTGAAGATATTCACAATTTTGTGAAGGTGAGACGAGTTGCGATTTCTCATGCTATTCACCCGTAAGTGGAACTCTCCAGTGTGTTCGATTACCTTCACCAGCGGTCGTGCGCGTCTATGAGTGCGAGATTGTCTCAAACGGTCACTATGAAAACTGACTTCAAAAATATGTTCCGTCATGTTAAATGATTACAAAATAGTACAAGTATACAAATAAATTATTAATAATCTTTAAATTTGTGTTCTCTTTAACTTAGTAGGTCAAATCGCACGTTTTGTGTGTTGAAAAGTGTAGCGCAATCGATATGTGCGGCCGTCACCATGACCCGTGGATTTCCAATTCACAAAGACACATATTCACAGAAAATCTGTTTTTCAATCATAATTCGAGCAAGTTTAGCGATGAAACTATGCTGATTCAATGGCAATATATTTATATGGCAATTAAAATTCACATTAAACAAAGACATCTATTGGATCCATCGATTCCCATACGCGATCAATCCGCTGCCTCTGCGCTTGCACAGATCCATCAATCAATCAATCAGGATGCCGTCTCCACAATGAAGGTTGGCTGCAATGGATCTCCAATACTGTCTGTCTCTTGCCTTGACTGTACATTCTGTCAGGCTAATGTTCGTCCATCTCTTGATGTTATCCTCCCACTTGTATCGTTGTCTACCTCTTGCTCGCTTGCCCTCAACCTTGCCTAGCAGAGTTGATCCAGAACACCAAAGAGTGAAATCTGTGGAGGGGACATGAACGCCTAATCCGGTCGTCAGGGCAAATGATGATGACGAGTAATTGTATTGTATTTATAACAAAAACATATTATCAACGCCATAAGAGACACAGAACTAAAGGATGGTTTTAGGGACACTTCGGAATCTGCTTCTTTGTCCAGAGTGAGGGAGTGGGAGTGAAGCGGGGAGCCGCCAGACATGAACATTTTGTCAAGATCACTAGACATGTGATTAACCAATACAGAACTGGTGCGGTCAGTCGACATAAGGCGGGGGTGTTAACGAGGAGATCGGAGCACCCCTGAAACTGTCCGCAGTGTGATGATAACGATCCGTACTAATCACTTATATCCACAATATTCTGTAAGAGGGGCGTGTCACGTCTGCTGTGTCGTACAGTGTATCTTTATGTTGTTTTAACGCAGTGCTTCTCAACCGTTTTTGGCCAATGCAGCCCTTCACCATATGTTCAGAATGTCTCCCCTCTCCCCTTTTCGTATTTCCTCCCTATAAATTCCCCCCGCCCCTACACAGTATACGTAAAAATGGAAGCTAAATTTAATAACACATACCAGATACAAGTCTAGACGTCTACATAAAACGTAATTTGCAGAGAAGAACGAGAACTACAGAACCGTAAAGTATGGAGGGAAAAACAATATCAAGTAATCCGTTCTTGTATTAATGCTATCTTGAAATAATCTTAATCCACCCCCCCCCCCTTTTTGGAAACTCTACCCCCCCCTCCCCCCCACACACACACCCCACTGTTCTAACGTATGCGTGTAGTATGTTATACTGTGCTGCTATGTGGCGCGGAAGCCTGAACAATGAACAAGCATTTCCTTTTTTTTTCCGCAGTATCCTATTACAGGACATCGCTGTCAACACCAGCATTTTACCGCTGTTGTTGATTTCTTGGCAAGATTACGCTCAGTAGTTTGCCATTGCTTTCTGAGCGCCGGCTCACATATCCCGTAAGTAACGGGCGCGGCGAGAACCGCTACCGATTCTCGCGCAGCTGCGTTTGCTCATGTGGATAAACGGGATTACGGAGAAAGTCGCTAACACCTAGGCCAGGGAGACAGGCGAACAAGCAATTAGAAAGTCGAATAGAGGCCATGGAGATGTGGATAACAGAATAATACGTCGTATTTCATAGAAACACAAACAATCAAATACAGAAGTAGTATGCAATGTGGTATTTGACTTAGCATTTTAGGTGCAGCACCTATATTTTTTACTATATAAAAAGTATAGCACCTACGCTCTGACGTCACCAAACTGCACCTACGGTGATTTTATTTTTCAAAAATTGGCGGTTATTTTCTTGGGTCTGGGTGACCACTTCCGGTTGTCGTGATGACTACTTCCGGTCCCGGGGTACTCCCTACCGACCACCCTGCCCACAGGTACCTCCGCCGGCCGCCTCGGCTTCCCCCTACCGCTTCCGAACCCATTCAAAGACAACGAGGCAAGACCCATGCATGTGGATTACTTATATAAATAAGTAGACCAACTAGTGACCGGGCACCTAGGTACCCGCCCTCGGTACCCCAGATGCCTCCAACCGGCTGCCTCCACTTCCCTGGTCCGTCCCTGGGTCATTAGAAGTCAGCGTCGCAAGCCCCGTACATGTGGAATACTTATATAGATAAGTAGACCAACTAGTCACCGGGAACCTTTGGTTCGAGTCCCAGTGTGTGTGTCTCTCTGTGTGTGTGTGTGTGTGTGTGTGTGTGTGTGTGTGTGTGTGTGTGTGTGTGTGTGTGTGTGGTGGTGAGGTCACGTGATGTGATCGAACCCCAGTCAACCCCCTTCGATGAGGAGACCGAAGTCAGTATGACAGAAAAATGTTTTATTTCATCTCTCGAGCGAACCCGAGGATCCACTGTTGGATTGCATGAATAAACTTTTACACGCTTCGACAGGTTTTCCTTACCCATGTATAACCTTTAACCGTTTGGTGGAAATCTGGTTTATGAATATACTAGATACACATACAATTTTATTTAAAATTAACTCTAAAACTTAATTAATCACCAAAATTCTTGTATGTATACTGGCGAGTAGTTACGTCAATATAAAACTTCGAGTCTCCATTAAAATAAACCATAACTTCCCGAGATATACATTAAATTATGTAATATTATTAAACCCCACAGTTATATCCCTTAATTATAAACGGATGCCAAGGGGACAGTAAACCAGAATTGTCCCCCTTCTACACACTAACTTCCCCTGACCCCCAATCGTTACCTGCGCGCACAAGCAACAAGTGACGCTTCACCGAACACGCCCCGCGAGAAAAATACAATGGCTGACCAGCGACCGCGAGATTAAACGATACCGCTCATGTAGAACGCCTACGGAATTGTCAATTAACATGGACGGCCTTCAATGCTTATTGTAGATAGCGGTCAGAAGATTGTGAAGGGAATATCTGTGGCGAAAAAATAAAAATATTCCTATCCGAAACCGTTATATATATTATTTGAAATATTAAATATAAATAGATATGTATGTATTTATGAATGTATGTATCTATGTATTTATATATGTATGTAATTCTATAGCTGTAGGTAAGTTGTCCCAGTGGCTATATATACGTACTTGCCTTGATGACTTAGTCACGCGGGATATGTGTGCGCGTCTGTGTGTGTGTGTGTGCGTGCGTGCGTGCGTGCGCGTGTGGCCTATCAATTACAGGACATCACAGTCAGTCCCAACATTCGGTGGAGTGGTGTGCTTGCTGGCCATGTTTGCGATTCTCATTTTGAATGAACGACAATCATGCCACGTGTGTATGCGTACGCGTATGTGTATATACATGCGTGTGTGCATGCGCGCGCGCGTGTGCTATCAATTACAGGACATCACAGTCAACCTCAACATTCTTTGGAGTTTCGTGTGTGCTGGGCAAGTTTGCAATTGTCATTATATACGAACGACAGTCAGGTCATGTGCGCTAGCGCGCGCGTGTGTGTATGCGTGCGTGCGCGCGGGTGTGCTATCAATTACAGGACATCACAGTCAACCTCAGTATTTTACGGAGTGTCTGACGTCCTGAGGCAAGTTTTGCAATTGTCATTATGGACGAACGACAGTCATGGCACGTACGCGAGCGCGCGCGATCGCGTGTGTGTGTGTGTGTGTGCATGCGCGCGCGTGTGCTATCAATTACAGGACATCACAGTCAACCTCAACATTCTTTGGAGTTTCGTGTGTGCTGGGCAAGTTTGCAATTGTCATTATATACGAACGACAGTCATGTCATGTGCGCTAGCGCGCGCGTGTGTGTGTGCGTGCGTGCGTGCGCGCGGGTGTGCTATCAATTACACGACATCACAGTCAGACCCAACATTCGGTGGAGTGGTGTGTTTGCTGAGTAAGATTGTTGCTGTCTTATTGAACGAACGGTAGTCATGGCACGTACGCTCGCGTGTGTGTGTATGTGTGTGTTGTGTGTGCTATCAATTACAGGACATCACAGTCAACCTCAACATTCTTTGGAGTTTCGTGTGTCCTGGGCAAGTTTGCAATTGTCATTATATACGAACGTCAGTCAGGTCGTGTGCGCTACCGCGCGTGTGTGTATATACATGCTTGTGTGCCTGCGTGGGTGTGCTATCAATTGCAGGACATCGCAGTCAACCTCAAAATTCTTTGGAGTTTCGTGTGTGCTGGGCAAGTTTGCAATTATCATTAAGGACGAACGACAGTCAGGTCGTGTGCGCTAGCGCGCGTGTGTGTATGTACATGCGTGCGCGCGCGCGGGTGTGTGGTATGCTATCAATTACATGACATCGCAGTCAACCTCAACATTCTAGGGAGTTTCGTTGTGTGCTGGGCAAGTTTGCAATTGTTATTTTCAATGAACCCCAGTCAGGTCGTGTGCGCTAGCGCGCGTGTGTGTATGTACATGCGTGTGTGGGTGTGCGTGCGTGTGTGCTATCAATTACACGACGGCGCAGTCAACCCCAACATTCTATGGAGTGGTGTGCTTGCTGGGTAAGATTGCTGCTGTCTTATTGAACGAGCGGCAGTCATGTCACACGCGTAGCCGTACGTGTATGTCAGACCCAACATTGTTTATGCAATGAATTTACAGGACGTTGCAGACAGCCGCAACATTGATTGGTGCCCGTGTACCATCATGACATCTGTTCCGTGTATGCGTGCAGGTGTATGTACATGCGTGTGTGTGTGTGTGTGTGTGTGTGTGTGTGTGTGTGTGTGTGCTGTCGAGTGTATGCGTATGCGTGCGCGTGAACGTGTGCGCTAGTTATTACACCACACTGCAGTCACCCCGACCATGCCGTGGAGTGTCGTGTTTACTGGGTAAGATTGGTGTTGTCTTTTTTAACGGCTGAATTTCTTTTACAGATGACAATCAAGGTTTAATGCATTGCCTTTACAGGACATCAAGTCAACCCCAACATTCATGCTTCTTGGGCAAGGTTGTCGTTGTCTTTCTGAACGGTTGAATTTTCTTTTACATATGGCAGTCAAGCTAGCGACTACATGATAACTAGCTAAAACCGATAAAATGACGTCACAACCGGGTATAGCTGTAATGTTATAGCTAGAACACGTTGATAAGAAGGATACTACACTATGTCGTGGTGATAGACCACGCCCTTACCATGTGAATACATCAAGGTCAGACATTTCCAGACAATATTCACCTCAGTCAGGAGTCTTCACCAGCAGATATCATTCGCCGTCTAGATGTCCCGATCTCAGTGAACACCGTTCAGGTCACAATGTGCCAAGTCTCTAATGGTAAGATGTGTTTTTTTTAAATAAAATCTTTCACATTTTCGGTGTGCTTCTCCGAGTAGGCATACAGTTAACCTAACAATACTAGTATAATAAAGAGATATATGGTGCTAATCACATATAACTGGAGTATGTGCTCTGCTGGCTGCGACACCAATCAACACATCCACAGGGCTGATCCATCAACCCGGCATACAGAAAGTAGTGTCCTTAGTACCGGCAATGTCCCACAAGGATCGCCTCGAGCACTGTTTTTTGCATTTGCCAATAGCAACTAATGATACAACCGAGACACGAGTGTAATGACCCAGTAGGTCAAAAACAGTGGTAATGGAAGAAACCAACATGGAAACTAACACACAAAATACCCCAGAGGGGGAAAGAAATTCGTTCTGGTGCATGTGTGGTCGGCGAGCGCCTCGCCTAGAGATTGTCTTCTTCTGTCAACTGGTCGTTATATACACAGACCCAAAACTTTGTTAACCAATGAAAACGCTATTGTCTGAGTAGATTGGTTTTTTCGGTTGGTAGCCTGGTATGTGCATATCACTTAGCATGTAATCATAAAACTGGTCTCCTGCTTGGTGGGTTGATATCTGAGTCTTGTAGATACCCGAGGCATCAATCATCGGAGTGTCGGGCGCATCCTGTCTTCGGACAGCCTGGGGTTTTCGATGTACCACCCCGTAATTTCACCATTATTCTAGGTCTGATCTCTTCCGAACTCGAAAATGTAACGTCAGCACTGAAGTCCCGGTAGTGAATGCGACCTTTGTGCCCGTCTCAGTGGTTAGGAGTATTTCCACCGTGTCAAAGGAGTAACGATTCAGCGGTATGTAGTGAGGTTTGTCGTAGGCGCGAAACAGTGAGGTTGATCGCTGCTTCATGATAGGAACCGCCCTTAGTAGTGGGACCATGACGTCTCCAACTGGTCTTGTCGCATTGAGATTGCAGTATACGTAGATATTTCGCAGGTCGTTATTCAGGTCTATCGACCCTTCACCTTCAATTGTATCTAGTATCTCTTGCAACTCCTCACTAAATGTAATAGTGGCCCCGGGTTCGAGTATTTTCACGATGACTTTCTTTGATGCATTGTCGAAATGGAATAGAACACAGAGTTGATCGTCGACCTTCCGATCTTTCATTAGGCGATTCAGTGCAGCTATAAATACGTCTAGTGAACTGTACAGGCCTGCGGGACACACCTTTCTTATCACTCTACCATTGGGTGGGATGTATCTTAGCCATACTTCATTCTCTAACACATTACAGTAGTAGCTGGGAAATTGAATTTCGGCCAGACCCACTTCGTAATGCTGATTCACGTCAATAGTCTGCGGTAACTTGACGAAATATTGACCTGGAGTGTTCTTGGGAAACATGTTCGGCGACGCATTGCTCGGTAACGTCACGTAGAAACTCATATTTTCGGGTTTGATAGCATGTACCCCAGACAGCTACTTAGCAGAGCTATCCACAACTTGCCCTCGACCGCATCGACGCTGGTTCGAGGCAGATTAAATAGTGATATGCCAATGACTGTGTATATAACGACCAGTTGACAGAAGAAGACAATCTCTAGGCGAGGCGCTCGCCGACCACACATGCACCAGAATGAATTTCTTTCCCCCTCTGGGGTATTTTGTGTGTTAGTTTCCATGCTGGTTTTT
>JACEFZ010017845.1:0-40412 GCA_014155875.1 Cepaea nemoralis
CCCCTTGCAGTTTCCCCCATATCAAAGAACACACACAGGTTTTCAGCAGTTGCACCCATACATAGAACAGAGCACACAGGTTTTCGATAGTTTCACCCATACATAAAACAGAACACACAGGTTTTCAGCAGTGTCATCCATACATAAAACAGAACACACACAGGTTCTCAGCAGTTTCACCCATACATACAACAGAACACACACAGGTTTTCAGCAGTTTCACCCATACATAGAACAGAACACACACAGGATTTCAGCAGTTTCACCCATACATAGAACAGAACACACACAGGTTTTCAGCAGTTTCACCCATACATAGAACAGAACACACACAGGTTTTCAGCAGTTTCACCCATACATAGAACAGAACACACACAGGTTTTCAGCAGTTTCACCCATACATAGAACAGAACACACACAGGTTTTCAGCAGTTTCACCCATACATAGAACAGAACACACACAGGTTTTCAGCAGTTTCACCCATACATAGAACAGAACACACACAGGTTTTCAGCAGTTTCACCCATACATAGAACAGAACACACACAGGTTTTCAGCAGTTTCACCCATACATAGAACAGAGCACACACAGGTTTTCGGTAGTTGCACCCATACATAGAACAGAACACACACAGGTTTTCAGCAGTTGCACCCACACATAGAACAAGACAAGCACAGGTTTTCAGCACTTGCACCCATACATTGAACAGAACACACAGAAATTTTCAGCAGTTACACCCATACATAGAACTAGTCAAAATAGGTTTTCATCAGTTGCACCCATACATAGAACAAGACAAACACAGCTTTTTATCTGTTGCACCCTTAGATAGAACAAGGCAAGCACAGGTTTTCAGCACTTGCACCCACACATAGAACAAGACAAGCACAGGTTTTCAGCACTTGCACCCATACATTGAACAGAACACACAGAAATTTTCAGCAGTTACACCCATACATAGAACTAGTCAAAATAGGTTTTCATCAGTTGCACCCATACATAGAACAAGACAAACACAGCTTTTATCTGTTGCACCCTTAGATAGAACAAGGCAAGCACAGGTTTTCAGCAGTTGCACCCGTAATTAGAACAGACCGTACAGGTTTTCAGCACTTGCACCCATACATAGAACAGATCACACAAGTTTCTTTCCTAAGAATTTTGCCAGGGGAGCGGTTCACGGTCTACGCATGGCGATGTCCATACGCCGTGGGATACCTAACGAGCACAAATTGCCCGCGAGTCTGGTGTTTCACGTTGATCCGGGAAGGCTAGACACCCGATGTCGCTATTGGTATGGCGGCGGCTTTACGTTTGCGATTTCCAAATGCTCCGTTATTTTTAACTTGCAAAACTTTTTCACACGGGTCGAATCCTTTTGTCTCCCCCCCCCCCCCCCCCCCTTTTCCCTTTACCCCAGTAGGCTAGGATCACTACCCAAGAGATTAGTGAGGGGACTAGTGTGATATTTTTTCTTCTGCGTTCATCCGGAGTCTTTTTTCTGACGTGATAGCGTTGTGCCTGTTTACAGCGGAGCTGCGATACTTGCGCCTCTAGGCCGACACATCCGACTTCTGCGGGCGTTTGTTGACCAGGTTAATCTTCCAGGGTGAGTGTGATATTTGATACAAACGGTTCTTGGATAACATGTTCAGCCCTATGCTGGGGGAGACCCAAACCTCTCAGCCACGGCTGCCCTAGACCCCGTTGAAACGTTAAACTTGAACAAAACACAGCGAACAGAACACGGCCTTGTCCCAGCGGAAGAGCCCAACCTGGAGATCAGACAGCCGACTGCAGACGATATCCCGAGGATGCCGTTCGCCGTTAGATAAGACCGCCAAAACAAACATGGCGGGTATTGTCTCGCTGCGTCCCGCGGGCTAAAGTTTGTGGCTTTTATTCTAATTCTACCGTCCCTGACAAAGACGCGGCCTGAAGGAGGCGGCGTATTAGTGGTAACTGCTTAGTTGCCTGAGATCTAACCTACTCCGACAGAGAAAACCCTGAAACTCGAGACAGTCTGACGGGATGGTAGGGGATGTGTTTGAGTTGCCCCGTACCTTTCGCTGACTTCCTAGAAAGAAACTGGTGTATGTTATCTTGTCGTGGCTGTCCTTTAACAATGTCTTACTCTTTCTTGACGCCGGCCGCAACAACTTGTGTTGGGCCTTGGGTTCGGGGACCCGCTATCTTAACTCGTAAAGGCCCTGGGGTTTTCCCATTTTGGGTTCTTGTTTTTCTATCTCTTTAAGTTGTCATATATCATCATCACGTGCCGCGCCGATAAGCGTGGGTGGTCATGATTCGCCGTTTGAAACTTTCACCAGTCTTGGATCAAGTTTGTGTTCATGTCGTGATTTAACCATTGTGACCAAGTCATTCTTCTTCTTCTGCTGCGTTCATCCGGAGTGTTGTTGTTTTTTTTTTCAGACGTATTTGCGGTGTGTCTAAGTGTGGCGAAACGAAAGTGGTCCATGTCCTCAAGACTTCTTTGATTTTGGGGAAACAGAGGGAAAGAGCTTTCGGGAACCCTCAGTTCTCTTATTCGCTCAATCCCCATGGAAGATAGTTCTCTTGGTTACTTTGACCAACCGATATTCTTAATAGAATTATTAGAAATATATCTTTTCTTCGGGGAAAACCCGATAGGGCACCTTGCACCAAATACGCACTAATGTATCTTCTGGTGCAATTCATGTCCGTTCCAACACCTACCGTTTGGTATTTGCAACATGTCAATTTAATTTAAAGATTAGGACAGAAGTGCAGCCTACTACTGGTAGATTTGGAATGGTAATAATTGGGTTTTATGTAGTCCGGCCAGACTACTGGACTTATAAATGTATGTTGTCTCGACGGGGGAGACGAATTGGCGAAAAGCCAGTCATAACATATTGACAGTTGGTTGACCGTTGGCCAATTTAGCTAGGCGTCTTGTTCTTGGCATCGCCGGGGAGTGAATCTGAACAATATATCTCCCCAGAGGATTTCACTTGTTCTTGGCGGCAGATGGGCTGTTGCTATCTTTCCTTCTACGGCCTGAACTTGGCATACTGTCATCTTTCCTTGGAATATAATCATTATATAGCTACGGTATGCCGGAAGGAGGGAAGGGCTCCGTGGGGATGGGTTCCACCCATCTATGATCTATCTTCTTGAGCCGGAAGAGGGTATCCACTGTGCTATCTCTTTCGTCTTTTAGCAGATGGGGTGGCCAGGTAGACTGAATAGTTACTGGTCGATAAGATCATCTAGTTCTTCGTGTAAGGTGAGGCACTGCCAGTACATTGCGGCGACAGCTCAGACGAGAGCTGCGGCCGGAAGGAGTAGTATCTTCTTTCCTATTCTTGCTAGATATGGGGAACTACACTGCGTGCCACACAACCCCACTACTATAATATTAGTTAAGGGGGAGAAACAAATATCACTACGCACACCACACCACAAGAGCTTTGTCGTGAGAAAGGCATGGTTTGCAAGTGAGAGGGAAGCCGGGAAACGAATGTGCCCAATAATAATAAAGGCAGGGTATGAGTGTGGAGAGTGAGTCTTGTAGGCAAAAAGTTCCTAGGGTGGACAACCGGACGTCTACAAGCTGGAGCTCTACTCAAGCCCGGACGTAGCCAATCCAGGGGCTACCTGACATGTCAGGCCCATTCATTCGGGCCTCTTATTTAATGTATTGGGTAAGGAACCTATATGTCAAATGTAGTAACTGAGGCCCTATTGGTCCTCAGGATTGTGGTACTTGAGTCAGCCTAGTCGCTGACTAATCTCTGTCATCTCCAGGGTTCTCCTTGAATTGAAGGGAGCATAAGGGATCTGCAAGGCCACGAGAGAATCACCTTAAGACATTCTCAGGTGAACCATGGACTTTCATGACGGCCACAGGCTAATGACTCCAATCAAGGAATCAATGTCCTATTAGTCCTGATCTAGTGGCATCCTTCAGTACCCGCTCAATACAAAACCCATCGTCAATAGTGGAGTGGTTGAACCTATGTTCCTGACTGGACCTACAGATGATTCTCGGTCCTACTCATCCGTGTCAGTGACATTGAAAAACCCATACCCATTCCATATTCACGAACCATTCCCATTATGTGAAATCTTACCCAGCCTGGTCAGTGACATTGAAACACCCATACACATTTCCCCCTTCAAGAACTGTTTCCATTGTGACAAGTGATGTATTCCTGTACCATTGGGCTACAACGAACACAGGACTCATTGTGTAGAGAAGACCACTGGAACTAGTAGGCCTGGTTCTTCTTCTTCTTCTTCATTCATTCGGAGTTTTTTTTTCCGGATGTGATTGCGTTGTGCCTGTTTACAGCAGAGCTGTGTTCTTGCGCCGTTAGGCCGACACATCCGACTTCTGCGGGCATTTGTTGACCGGGTTAACCTTCCCGGGGGTTTATTAGGACGTTTGACTCTCACTGGTGTGGTGTTATCTCCCATCCTAGCTGGCCCATATAGAACAGCCAAAGACATCCTGGTCAGTGTCGCTTGTTTTCCCGGGAGAGAGGTGGAATCAACAAGCACATCTTCAAACTTATTATCTGTTGGGATTATTGACTGACTTTTGTCTACACCCCTCCCTTCTGTCTTCCCTTCCATATATCTATTTCTTTCACTCTCTCTGTTATTCTCTCAACACATACTCTGACAACAGTTCCTTTCAACAATAAATAAAAGATTTATTTAAAAAATCTATGTCTGGTGTATGTATGGACTATGTATATGTAGTTGGTATTGTCTGCTAGTGTGAATGCAAGATAGGACGGTTGATCTCGTATGTGCATTAGTTCTTCTCGTCTTTTCTGTCAGCCAAAACACAGGACTGCACACACAGAAATGGAGTGATCTCACCATGAATGATCTCCTCCTGCTTGAGTCGGGAATTAATCAAATTCTTGAAGAAAACAACTGTTCAATGTCTTATCACCAGAAAATAATCCGATTTGGTAAGTCACTGAAGTTCATATATTTCCCGGTTTGGACGGTATTATAATCCACCTCTGAATACACACCGCCACTATCCAACATTGTCTAGAGTTACTATGACTGTTCTACACCATGTCTATGGTTAACAACGTTTAATGTTTCGGCACAGTGCAATTGCATGCAGTTTTAAGTACCCCTGCTTGCCACAGGTTAACGTCTTTTCCTTTTAAGGGTTTTAGTTGTATATTTGTTTGAGCATACAGTGTTCTGTATTTGACGTTAAGTTATCACTTCTTCATATTAAAACATGTCTATGTTCTTGTTGTTTCTAAGTAGGTACTTTATTTGCTCAAGTGTAGTAACCTTCATCTCTTCTATGATTTCAATAGGAGATTTGAACCTGTGGAGAAGATAGGTAATCTGGTGATATGTGTCTGCTTCATATAATTTTCTTATGTGATAGTCCCTTTCTAGCCATACTGAAAAGCCTCCGAAAAACATACGGACATACGATTTCTGAGTGCACTAAAGTTTACACGACTAGATAAACGAATGCAATTTCACACATTAAGAACAAACACCTATATCCCTATGCTACTATTACACTAATATATAAATACCTTATATATGCCTCTATAGAATTAATGTAAGTCCCCGAATCGAAATTTATCCGCAGCCAAGCACTCTATCCCATTATAAGGGAGGATATTTCTATTCATTACAGGACACATAAAATCTATCTTTCCGTCCAGTTTGGTAGCACTCTAAACAGAAACTCCATGTTCAGCTTTTATATTGCGTGTCCCATTCTCCGTTGATTGTTTGATCTACGATCAAATTTGCCGTACTCGTAACATCAAAAGTTCAGTGAAATTACGTATACGTCCTGGCGCTCCGTTCTCCGCTGTTGCGCTGGTCCTCTGTCCATCGCTCGTTTGCACTTCAAAGCATTCTCCGTTCATTTTCCCGTCGGCCGATATGAGCGGGAGTCACTGACCTCGGCGCGTACCTGTATCCTATTTTCATATCTGTGTCGGTCAATGATCTTTTATTCGTCCTCCTCTCAGAATGAAGTACACGATTGTTAACCCTTCTCCTTCCTTGTATTTTAATATGTAAGTTATCAAGGAATCATTAAACTGCAGATTTTTTCTGTGACGTAGGCCCCCTCTTAAGAGAGTTGACCGCGTCGACTCTTCATCCCTGTAGTTTTGATTCCTATGATCCTCCAACTTATCCCTCTTCCTCTGGAGTTGGATGTCTAGATAAGAAATCCGCTCCTACATTCTAATTACCAGAAATGTATTCCACTGTGAAGTCCTGTTGCAGCAACAACGTCCATCACATCCATTGTGCGTTGAGCTTCTCTGAAGTAGCTATGAACATCACGTGTTGATGATATGATTGGATCCTCACATGGATCAACACCTCATCCAGTAGGCGACCTCATATGCACCCTACCATACTACTCATGACCGAAACTAGTGTTGGCTCATCGCTCCTGTACGTTCAGTCGACCTCCTTTCCACTGGCGTAAGCGATGGCTCACAATACAGACGGATCGTCCCATCCTGATTGTAACACTGCTTCCATATTCTCTTGGTTTCCCCCGGCTTTTCCTCTGGGGATGTTCCGCCTCGTCCTCGTTGGACCGAGTCGTCTTTCCCAAATCTCCTGGACTTTTGCTTCCAGGACCATCTTGGGCGATATTGTATCTGGTCAGCCAATCTTCGGTTGGAGTCCTGGGTAATTCTCGCCTTTCCCGACGTTACCCACCCCTTCTGAACTTGGTTACCGGTGAAACTGTCACTCGTGTCCTTTCCCTGACTGGTGATTTCCCTCCTCCTGTCGTTGGGTAAATCTGACCTATCACGTACTGTCCCATAGGCCCTCCTATGTTGTACTGGCGATCTCTGGTCTTCGTCTGGACTGGTAACTTTTGTCCCAATGGCTGCCATCACCATAAAGTGCGAAGCTTTACTCTCGGATCTCTCCTCATATTTCCTAATGAGATGCCTAGGGAGATTTTTCTGCTCTTCCCCGATCCGTATTTTGTAGATGTTCTTGGACACAACCTTTACCACAGGATAAGGTCCTTTCCATCCTACTTGGAGTATATTGGTCTCTGCTGGACCCCACACTTCCACTTTGTCTTCCACTTTAAGAGCTAGTTTCCTCTTAGTCCGCTTGTTGGGTGGTGCGTTCTGGCACTCCGAACAAGATTTCACCCACCAGCGTACATCTCCGGTCATTCCTGGCCAGCAATAATGGCCAGAAATTTGCTGCAAGGTCTCTTTGACACCCATATGTCGATTCTCGTCAATGAGGTGTCCACTCTGAAGAATGTGAGGACGGTGGGTCTCTGGAACCACCCACTGCTCGTGCAGGTTATCTCCCCTACCAGCTCTCCGATAGAGTAGTCGATTCTTCAGAAAGTACTGTCCCCGTTCTGGTGGCTCAGCACTTCTTTGCAGCTTCCTGTAGCAAGGACGCAACGTAGTATCCTTCCTCTGGGCAGTATGCAATTCTCCTATCACTGAGTTGTCGCATAGTGTCTCTGCCTCTTTTTCCTTCCCTTGAGATCCACTGGTAACTGCTCCCTTGTGGGCTGGCTGTTTGGGCATTCCCAAAAAGACATATTTCGTGCCAATGATCATGGGAAATAAGGAGTCAGATAATACAGCAGCTGGAATAATGCCCGTGACGTACCTGGATTTAATCTCCACCTTGGCGATTGGCAGCGTCATGGTAACAGCACTCCTCATTGCCGGCTGTATTTCTATGGTCTCCCCTGTAAGTTGGTCTGGGCTTACCAAGCTGGCGTCCACCACCGCTTCCCCATCCAAACCGGTATCGTAGAGACAACCAACCTGCTGGCCATTGACTTCAATCAGTTCAACCACAGGTGGTCTCTCTTGGTCCTGAGTGTCTTTCATCTCCTTGACCGTTTCCTTGCCTTCCTCTTTTGATTCCTCGAGGTTGGTTATGCAATTGGCGTCTTCTGCCTTGCATCTGCAGTCCACAGTATTATGTGTTTTCGACCGGCAGTGTGTGCACCATGTTCCCTTCCTAGGTTTCCGTGTGTCCTTTTTGTTCCTTTCTCCTTCGCCGACCTCAGCCTTGTCTGTGATCACCGTCGTAGGAATCACTTTGCATGCTGCGAAGTAAGAACTTTTAGGTTTCGATCTGCAGTCCTTCGTGTTATGAGATGGCACCTTGCAGAATGAACACCACTTCTCTGACCACTTTCGTTTCGCTAGAGAATTCGAGGTGTTCTGGTTTCCTTCCTTCACCTTCTCTGAACTCTCTTCTGTGTGCTTTATATAAGGTTCCACTTTTTCTCCTTCCCAGTTTTTAGGTTTCTTTTTCTCTTGTTTCTCCTGACCTTTGGTTTGTGTACTTAATTCCGCCGCCTCCCCATGTACCTCTACGAATCGTTCCGCCAGCTTATTCACAACATCAATCCGTTCCGCCCCATGTTCTCCCAAGAAGGTTCTGAGAGGTTTCGACATTTGCTTTCGCATCTGGTCGACCACCATCATCTCTTCGAGACTCTCATAATCCCTCTTGAATTCTGCCAAGTCCATCCATTTCTAGAGATAGGATTTCAGCCTCAGACTGTAGGCGGCGAATAGTTCTCCCGGCTCACGTCTAGACGATCTAAACTTCTTCCGATACGTTTGTGCTGTGATGTCAAAATGCTTCATCAAAGCGGCTTTTAATTCCTCGTAATTATTTTCCTGTCCTGGTGGTAAGCGTGTGTACACCTCGAATCCCGAACCTATTAATCCCTGGGATAATTTAAGAGCCCATCTGCTCCTATCCAGCCCCATAGCGACTGACATTGCTTCAAAGCGAGATGCGTATTGATCAAAGCGTTCCTTAGACTGATCATAGACCGCTAAGGGAAACTTCATGGCATGGTACCCATGTCCAATCATGTGGGTTGCACCAGGTGAAGAAGAACTTCCTTCCACTCCATCTATTTCTCCCTTAGTTTGTGTCTTGAGTTCTAGATCTTTCATGCGGTATTCATGTTGTCTTATCTTTTCAGCCTCTTCCATTTCCAATTCTAGTCTCTTGGCCTCCTTTCGATCTTCCCTTTCTTCTTGACGAAATTCTCGCTCTCTTTCCTGTATGTAATCAGTTAGTTCCGAACCAGCTAAACCAATTGCCTCCCCGTTGGCCCTTAGTTCTGCTGTAGTTACTTTAGGAGTTGCCATAGTTAAGAATGTGAGTCAGCCGGCTGAGTAAAGACACCTTACAGCAGTAAGAAGTACTCCCTATAAACAGATAATCTACCTAGAACCTATATCATTTATCTTTGTCTATCTAATATTATTAATCTACGAC
Source organism: Cepaea nemoralis (assembly GCA_014155875.1). Taxonomy (NCBI): domain Eukaryota; kingdom Metazoa; phylum Mollusca; class Gastropoda; order Stylommatophora; family Helicidae; genus Cepaea; species Cepaea nemoralis. Next base: position 9,306 of record JACEFZ010017845.1, read on the forward strand.
ATCACACAGTACATCACAACCACTCTCTCATCCATAAGAGGAGATATAGGATAAAGACTTATGTAGACGTGTGACCGTGTGCCTAGGTATGTAATGTGTCTTACTACCTATCCACATTCACTCCGTCTGGAACTTTCTCACTGTAAAGTCACCAGCGTTAATGAAATGTTTCCACCATAAATGTAATGGCACCATATATCCAATGGACGTCCTTCCATTAAAAGTCATCAATATATACTTATATTTATTCCAATCAGTATGTCCCAACATGCAGGTACTCCGCTATGCCTGTGCCAATATGCAGGTACCCCTCTATGCATATGCCCTGTTATGCCTCCAGGTCATATGGGTATTATGTTCTACCCCGCTCGCTCCACCAATTATGTCGCTTGTTTTCCCGGGAGAGAGGTGGAATCAACAAGCACATCTTCAAACTTATTATCTGTTGGGATTATTGACTGACTTTTGTCTACACCCCTCCCTTCTGTCTTCCCTTCCATATATCTATTTCTTTCACTCTCTCTGTTATTCTCTCAACACATACTCTGACAACAGTTCCTTTCAACAATAAATAAAAGATTTATTTAAAAAAACTATGTCTGGTGTATGTATGGACTATGTATATGTAGTTGGTATTGTCTGCTAGTGTGAATGCAAGATAGGACGGTTGATCTCGTATGTGCATTAGTTCTTCTCGTCTTTTCTGTCAGCCAAAACACAGGACTGCACACACAGAAATGGAGTGATCTCACCATGAATGATCTCCTCCTGCTTGAGTCGGGAATTAATCAAATTCTTGAAGAAAACAACTGTTCAATGTCTTATCACCAGAAAATAATCCGATTTGGTAAGTCACTGAAGTTCATATATTTCCCGGTTTGGACGGTATTATAATCCACCTCTGAATACACACCGCCACTATCCAACAATGTCTAGAGTTACTATGACTGTTCTACACCATGTCTATGGTTAACAACGTTTAATGTTTCGGCACAGTGCAATTGCATGCAGTTTTAAGTATCCCTGCTTGCCACAGGTTAACGTCTTTTTCTTTTAAGGGTTTTAGTTGTATATTTGTTTGAGCATACAGTGTTCTGTATTTGACGTTAAGTTATCACTTCTTCATATTAAAACGTGTCTATGTTCTTGTTGTTTCTAAGTAGGTACTTTATTTTGCTCAAGTGTAGTAACCTTCATCTCTTCTATGATTTCAATAGGAGATTTGAACCTGTGGAGAAGATAGGTAATCTGGTGATATGTGTCTGCTTCATATAATTTTCTTATGTGATAGTCCCTTTCTAGCCATACTGAAAAGCCTCCGAAAAACATACGGACATACGATTTCTGAGTGCACTAAAGTTTACACGACTAGATAAACGAATGCAATTTCACACATTAAGAACAAACACCTATATCCCTATGCTACTATTACACTAATATATAAATACCTTATATATGCCTCTATAGAATTAATGTAAGTCCCCGAATCGAAATTTATCCGCAGCCAAGCACTCTATCCCATTATAAGGGAGGATATTTCTATTCATTACAGGACACATAAAATCTATCTTTCCGTCCAGTTTGGTAGCACACTAAACAGAAACTCCATGTTCAGCTTTTATATTGCGTGTCCCATTCTCCGTTGATTGTTTGATCTAGGATCAAATTTGCCGTACTCGTAACATCAAAAGTTCAGTGAAATCACGTATACGTCCTGGCGCTCCGTTCTCCGCTGTTGCGCTGGTCCTCTGTCCATCGCTCGTTTCCACTTCAAAGCATTCTCCGTTCATTTTCCCGTCGGCCGATATGAGCGGGAGTCACTGACCTCGGCGCGTACAGGTATCCTATTTTCATATCTGTGTCGGTCAATGATCTTTTATTCGTCCTCCTCTCAGAATGAAGTACACGATTGTTAACCCTTCTCCTTCCTTGTATTTTAATATGTAAGTTATCAAGGAATCATTAAACTGCAGTTTTTTCTGTGACAGTCAGCCCTCAAGGGAAGGCAGGGGCAGACCATGGACATTCCCTGCCATCCAAGGAGGCTTCCATAATTGCAGAGCCAACACACAGCGCTCTGGTACTGGGCTCACCCAAGGAATCGTCACGTCCTGCACATGGCTGCTTAGCCTCACTTCCGTATATTGGGCCTTCCGTTCACCATAGGCTGTTCTTCCGGAAACCAGAAGAATGCAGTGTGCAGATGACATCCACACAGTGAGCTTTCGACTCGGACTTTCCACGCAATGGATTTGCTATCCGAGCAATATTCCATTTCGTGCCACTAGGACACTTTTTCCACCTTATTTGAAGCCCACACAGTGAGCTTTTGATTCAGACTTTCCAAGTAATGGATTTTGTATCCAAGCAATATTCCATTTCGTGCCACTAGGACACTTTTTCCACCTTTTATGAAGCTCACACAGTGAGCTTTTGATTAGGACTTTCCACGTAATGGATTTGCTATCCGAGCAATATTCCATTTCATGCCTCTGGGAGGCTTTTGTAACCGACATACCTGTGGTATGAAGTGTGGCAGTCTGAATACTTCTTCATACACCTTTAAATGTCAACCTGTATGTAGTTAAAGTAAGCTGCGGTCAACTTTAGCTTGTTGATATCTCCATAGAGCTTGTCCTCAAATGAAGCAGGTGTGGGCCAAAATATCTTTCTCTGTTCTGCATATATTGGGCAATCCTGCAGCAAATGTTTTGCTGTCATTTTTCCAGTTCGACAATTACATTCATCGGTATCTCCTATTTTTAGTTTATTGAACAAGTGGTATTTCAGCCTGTTATGTCCTGTGCGGAGTCTGAAGATTGCTACTTGTTCTCTTCGGTCGAGTTTGTAATATGCATCATCCTTCTGGTGGCCTGGATGCTCTGATTCCCATTTGGTTTTATAGGTGCTTTTTATCAACCTCTTTGCCTCATTGTAAGTTATGTCTATGTCAGGCTGTGGTAGTCGTCCGCCCTCTTTTGCCAGTCTGTCAGCCTCTTCATTTCCAGATATACTGCAATGTGATGGGATCCACTGTATTACAACTTTTTTGGATTTCTGGCTTAGACCATGGAGTGCTGCTCTTAGGTCACTGTTGTGGTGCCGTCCACATCCCAGCTGGTCTAGTTAGAACGGTCAAAGACTTTACGGTCAGCCCTCGAGGGAAGGCAGGAGCAGTCCATGGCATTTTTCGCCATCCAGGGCGGCTTCCATAGCTGCAGAGCCGACACATAGCGCTCTGATGCTGGACTCGCCCAAGGAATCGCCACGTCCTGCACAAGGCTGCATTAATACCTCACTTCCATGTATTATGCATTTTGTGCGCCACAGTCGACTTCCACTCAGCGAGCTTTCGGTTCGGACGTGTATGGGCGCTGGGCCCGGAAAACTAGATCGTCAGAGCTGTTCCGGTCGGAAGACAAGATAGTCAAAGCAGTTCCGGGCACGAGGGACATTTCACTCGGACACTTTTGCGTTGTGCCAATTTATTTGCACCCTTAGGCCGTCACATCCGACTTCTGTGGGCATTTTTAAAAATCAGGTTGACATTCCTGGAGGTTTCAAGCGACATTCTGTTGTGGTGTCGTCCATATCTCTGCAGGTCAAGTTAGAAGGGCCAAGGACTTTACGATCAGTCCTCAATGGAAGGCAGGGACAGTCCATTGGCATTTTTCGCCATCCAAGGTAGGGTTGCCAGATACATGGGCACCAAAAGAAGGACATAATAAGACAAAAAGGAGGACAAAGGAGGACATAATAAGACAAAAAGGAGGACAACGGAGGACATATTGAATGTTTCATTTAAATCGTTCCAGATTAAACCCACAACCAGTACAATTTTATTACAATAGCTGCCAATAAGTGTATCTTACGTTAATGAATCGACCAAGAAACCATCATGTTAAAAAATAAATATAAATTCAATGGAGATCCTTTTCAAAATGCTTTTTAAAAAAAGCATTAATCAAGGAGAACACTCTTTCCACATTGCCACTATGTCCAGGGATACAGAAGAATAATTCACAAATTTAAAAAAAAAAAAATTTTAAGTGGCGTCTCAGCTACCGGAACCGGAAATAACATTAACATTTTGACCATAGAGACTACAGCATTGTTAGTGTTGCCGAATAGATCAACAGTTAGATTCGAATTATACAAATAATTGGTGTTTCACATTTGGTATAAATAGGACAATTAAATAAATATTATTAAGCAATGGGTTTTAATAAATAATGTAAACACACGGTAGAGTGTAGATACATTGTAAGTTGTAACAACAATACATGAGAAATGATAACATAAAATATTTAAAAAGCTAGACATGTTAAAGGTTTTTAGCTTTGCCTGCCGAACGGAGGACATTAGGCTAAAAAGGAGGACATGTCCTCTCTTTGCCGGACGTCTGGCAACCCTAATCCAAGGAGGCTTCCATAATTGCAGAGCCAGCACATAGTGCTCTGAGACTGGGCTCACCCGAGGAATCGTCACGTTCTGCTTATAGCTGCTTTAATTCCACACTTCCATGTATTGGGCATTTCGTTCGCCCCTGGCCGCTCCCCGCACAGACCAGGAACGGTCAGTCTGCAGACGACATCCACTCAGCAATCTTTCGCTTCGGACTTCCACGTAATGGATTCGCCAGCGAAGAGTTCCACTTCGTGCTCATGAGATGTTTTTATACCTTTGTCTACGCTCACTCAGAGAGCTCTAGTACAGACTTGCATCGTAACCACTACGTGCGAATGTGACGCTTTTACACATTTAGTAACTCTCACGAGGTAAGCTACATCTGCTGCCGACCCAGTACCTCACCTCCTTGCAGCAAAGAGCGACTATCGACCAGGCTCTCTCATCCGGGGGATGTTGACTTAGAGGCGATAGCAACTGAATATACTGGACACAGTATTACCGTCCAGTGTATTTATAATGTTTGTTCTTTGGCCTACGCTGGTTTAATATAAAATTATGAGACCTATGGTGCTACCTCAATGGTTTGGTACGAATTCTGTCTGTGTTGCATAGTTGCAGTTTCGTCTGTATGATAGATCTGGTTAACGAAGTCAGCCTTTTGGGGGTTTCTAATTTGGCATGCGTCGTTGTTCCTGCAACGAGTCGCTGTCGTCATTTGGAGGTGACAGGTTCGAATCCCGGTCGGTAACTATAACTTTCAAATTGTATGTTGTCTAGTGCGTTCTCTAATCTCTACTTCCTTCTTCTCCTTCTGTGAGCGCCAAACAATACTATGTGTGTTTATTTATGAACTACAGTACTACGACATCCCTACAACACCATGACATCCTTGCAACACTATCTCATCTCATCTCATCATGTTCCTCTTGTACCTTGCGGTGTCGAGGACACTATGACATGCAACACTATGACATCCCTAAAAAAACTATAACATCCCTACAGCAACCGGTCCAGGATCGAAGCTCCGACAGGCGGGCAGTTAGAACTTTGCTTTACTGATCCGGCAGCTTCTGCAGCTTGTCTTGTTCCAGATGTATAGGTGTTACCTTTCCTCTGGAGTGAACTAGCCAGGCCGAGAGAGGGATCAAGCTGCATGGGCAACACATGGTCTCTATATTTTAGTCCAGGCTTTGTCCTATGGAGAGTCAATAACTCTATCCCTGGTCTTAACCGGTCTCGGAATCAAAGTGAAAGGCAACTGTTACGGGTTATAAGTCTCTGTCAATTTGCGTAGACATGGGGCGCCACGCTTTGCCTCTGACGGTGGGAGACACCTACAGACTGATCAGCTACCACCCGCCTCAAGCTGGACAGCCCCCGGCCAATTGGGTGCTGATCCGCCACAGCCTGCCTGCTTCAATTGGTGCTTGGGGCTAGGACAAAATCTGAATCGCAGGATGTTAAACCAATGCACCAGGTACTAATAAAAATAAAAATAGAAACCTCAAGTTACGGCTTGCAACCTGGAACGTGAGAACCATGTGTCCAGGATTTTCTACTGACTTGACCAATATTGACGATGTGAGAATAACGACTGTGATTGATGCCGAACTCAATCGTCTTAACATTAATGTTGCTGGCCTGCAGGAGACTCGCCTCGCCGAGGAAGGGTCACTCAGGGAAAACAATTACACCTTTTTTTTTTTTTTTGAGAAGGGTAGAGGGCAGGCAGAAAAAGGCAACATGGCGTGGGCTTTGCAGTGAGGAATTTGCTACTAGGAATGATTGAAATTCCAGCAGGAGGTAATGAAAGACTATTATCCCTGCGCTTGGCAACCTCTTGTGGTTTTGCCACCATTATTACTGCATATGCACCGACACTCGATTCCTTTGATGACGTGAAGGATTCGTTCTATGAGGAGTTAGACTCCGGGATCAAGGCAGTTCCAAAATCCGACTACATTAATATGCTCGGTGATTTCAATGCTCGTGTGGGCAAGGACTCGAGTTCATGGTGAGTGTGCCTTGGAAAATACAACATCGGTCACATGAATGAAAATGGGCAAAGGCTGCTGGAGCATTGCACCAGAAATGACCTATGTATTACAAACTCCTTTTTTAAAACAAAAGAGCTGCATAAGGTCACATGGAAACATCCAAGATCCGGCCATTGACATCAACTGGACTTCATCATCACACGGAGATAACATCTGAACCATACATCATTGACTCGAAGCTACCACAGTGCTGACTGTGATACGGATCATTCTTTGGTTGTTGCAAGGGTTAGACTGAGACCAAAGAAAATCTACACAGCTAAACACAAATCTAGCCCCAGGATTAATATTATTAACACTCACGATCCTGCAAAGTGCTTTCAATTTGAAGACGCTTTCACTGATACACCAGAAAATTGTACAGTAAGTGAAAAGTGGGGTCAACTTAAGGAAACTATTTATAAAACAGCGGTAGGGGTTTACGGCACTGTGGATCATGAGAGGCAGGACTGGTTTGCGGCCAACAGCCAGATACTGCAGCCCTTGATTGATAAAAAGAAGATAGCTCTCTTAAGAAACAAGGAAAGACCAACTCGTAACACTCTGAGTGAGCTTAGGCAAGCTAGGAAGGATGTGCAAAAGGCTGCCAGGCAGTGTGCGAATGACTATTGGATCAAGATATATGAGTCCATTCAAATCGCAAGTGATAAGGGAAACATCAGAAGCATGTATAAAGGGGTAAAGAAAGCCTGTGGCCCAATGATTAGAAGAAGTGCACCATTGAAAACCTTGACTGGATAAATCATCACTGATAAGAAACAGCAGATGGATAGATGGGTAGAGCACTATTAAGAGCATTACTCAAGTGAGACCAAACTAGCGGATGATGCCCTCAACGCCATAGAGACCCTACCAACTCTTGACCACCTGGACTCACTTCCCACCATAACAGAAGGTAAATGTGCTATAAATGAACTTGCATCTGGCAAGGCTCCAGGTAAGGATGGGATTCCAATAGAGGTTATCGGGAGTAGACAAGACACACTCACTCTACAAATCCACCAGCTAATAGAGCTATGCCGGCGAGAAGGACAAGTCCCATAGGACTTCAAAGATTCAAGCATCATAAAACTGTACAAAAACAAGGGCGATCGGAGCAACTATAGGGGTATCTCACTTCTGTGTATTGTTGGAAAAGTGTTTGCCAGAATTGTCCTGCGCAGACTTAAATTCCTAGGAAATCAAGTCTACCCCGAATCACAGTGTGGCTTTCGACAGAACCGGTCTACCATTGATACGATATTCTCATTGCGACAAATGCAAGAAATATGCCGTGAACAGAATCAACCACTGTTTATTGCCTTCATCGACCTCACAAAGGCATTCGATTTGGTCAGTCGTGAAGTTCTGTTCAACGCACTAAAGAAGATTGGCTGCCCAACAACTCTTCTGTCCATTGTGGAATCGTTCCACACAGGCATGAAGGATAAAATCAAGTTTGATGGTGCAACTTCAGATTTACTTTGGAATATACTTTTCACTTCTACTGAAATATGCCTTTCGTGATCAGGATGGGGGTATATACATTCACTCACGCTCATATGGCGGCCTCTACAATGCTCAGAGATTGAAGGCCAAGACCAAAATTAGGAGGGTACTGATCAGAGAGTTGCTTTTTGCAGATGATGCTGCAGTTACGACCCACTCTGAGGAAGAATTACAATGTATACTATCTGCATTCTCCAATGTTTGTTCTGAATTTGGTTTAACAATTAGCAAAAAGAAGACAGATTATGTCACAAGGTGCACATGGGGTACCATCAATCTTTACTGACGACGCCGATGTAGAGATGTTAGACCATTATACATATCTAGGATCAGTGGTAAATAGCAAATTATCGCTAGATCAAGAAAACAACATCCAGATTGGTAAGGCAGCAACAACAATGAACAGGTTAAGAAAAAGGGTCTGGGAGAACAGGAAGCTTACTGCCAAAACAAAATTCCGTGTCTATCAAGCTTGTGTCCTTAGTACTTTTCTTTATGGCAGTGAAGCCTGCACAACTTATTCACACCAAGAGAAACGTTTAAACAGCTTTCATATGCGGTGTCTGCGAAGAATTCTTGGTATTAAGTGGCAAGACAAAATCACAAATACTGAAGTATTGGAAAGATCAGGTTGTATGACGGTTTATTCCATGCTCAATCTTCGTAGACTTAGACGGATAGGACATCTTAGGGGGATGGATGATGGAAGAATACCAAAGTACATCTTTTTTGGTGAATTACAGATGGGTAAGAGATCTCAGGGTCGGCCTCTACTACGATACAAAGATGTGTGTAAGCGGGACACGATTGATACAGACATTGATAATGCACATTGGGAGCAAGTCGCCGCTGAACGTGTTGCATGGAGGGCACACATCAGAAATGGAATAAAGACAAAGGAAAAAATTATTGCAGATAAGTCACACAAAGAGCGTGTGAGACGTAAGATGGTGCACGATGGTGGAAATGACCAAGTGTTCACATGCACCCACTGTGGACAAACATTTACAACACGAATTGGCCTTATCAGTCACAATAGCCACCGCCATGGGTAGTAGTAGTTATGCCTTTTTGGAGCATATATATATATATATATATATATAAAGAAGAAGAAGAAGAAGAAGAAGAAGAAGAAGAAGAAGAAGAAGAAGAAGAAGAAGAAGAAGAAGAAGAAGAAGAAGAAGAAGAAGAAGAAGAAGAAGAAGAAGAAGAAGAAGAAGAAGAAGAAGAAGAAGAAGAAGAAGAAGAAGAAGAAGAAGAAGCAGCAGCAGCAGCAGCAGCAGCAGAAGAAGCAGCAGCAGCAGCATCAGCAGCAGCAGCAGCAGAAGAAGAAGAAGAAAAAGAAGAAGAAGAAGAAGAAGAAGAAGAAGAAGAAGAAGAAGAAGAAGAAGAAGAAGAAGAAGAAGAAGAAGAAGAAGAAGAAGAAGAAGAAGAAGAAGAAGAAGAAGAAGAAGCAGCAGCAGCAGCAGAAGAAGCAGCAGCAGCAGCATCAGCAGCAGCAGCAGCAGCATCAGCAGCAGCAGCAGCAGAAGAAGAAGAAGAAAAAGAAGAAGAAGAAGAAGAAGAAGAAGAAGAAGAAGAAGAAGAAGAAGAAGAAGAAGAAGAAGAAGAAGAAGAAGAAGAAGAAGAAGAAGAAGAAGAAGAAGAAGAAGAAGAAGAAGAAGAAGAGGAAGAAGAAGAAGAAGAAGAAGAAGAAGAAGCAGCAGCAGCAGCAGCAGAAGAAGCAGCAGCAGCAGCAGCAGCAGAAGAAGAAGAAGAAGAAAAAGAAGAAGAAGAAGAAGAAGAAGAAGAAGAAGAAGAAGAAGAAGAAGAAGAAGAAGAAGAAGAAGAAGAAGAAGAAGAAGAAGAAGAAGAAGAAGAAGAAGAAGAAGAAGAAGAAGAAGAAGAAGAAGAAGAAGAAGAAGAAGAAGAAGAAGAAGAAGAAGGTGTAGTGGATTTTAAAAATTAAAACTCACAATCTTACAGGAAATTCAAACAAATAAACAAAAAACATCACCAGCGAAAATCTCCGATTTTCTCACTACAAAACTAGCTAAACTTTTGCATTCCTTCATTAATTAATCCCTCTCCACAAAAACCTGCATTATTCTTGATGCGGTCTGCCTAATTTGTTACCTGCCTTATTGTTTTCCTCATTTTTCATTTGTCTAATATGTCCTCCAACACATATTCCTTTCCTCTTGTCTTTTCCCTGTTCTGTTACTTTAAATAAACGATTATTACTTTATTCATCCATTACTTTAAAAAACCCAAAGATTACGAAATCCTTTCTGGCATATAGACCCTTCAGAATCTCTCTTTTACACATTCATCTTATGCCAGGTTTATCGCCAACCAATGCCATATTAGCATTTTACAACACAGTTGAGTTATTGCTAATGCACTTATGTTGTTTTATGTTCCTCAGATAAAGATCTGATACGGAAATATCGTAACTGCGAGCAGTAAAACGGCTCTTCATACATCATTGTTTTAGCATTTTATCTTCAAACAGGCAAACAAAACACAACAGGCAGGCCCGTGCGTTGAGAGCGTCATTACATCTCCGAGAAATAACCGACATTACAACTTGGCACATGAAAGGTTGAGCTTCTCACATGACAGATAGTGCTGTAGGCATGTCGGAGTGCTGTAGGATGTCATAGTGTTGTAGGATATCGTAGTGCTGTAGGATGTCGGAGTGTTGTAGGATGTCATAGAGCGGTAGGGATGTCGTAGCGCTGTAGGGATGTCATAGTGCTGTAGTGATGCCATAGTGCTGTAGGGATATCACATTGCTGTAGGGATGTCATGCCGTAGGGATGTCATACTGCTGTAGGGATATTATAGTGCTCTAAGGATGTCATAGTGCTGTAGGGATGTCATAATGCAATAGGGATGTCGTAGTGCTGTAGTGATGTCATAGTGCTGTAGGGATATCATAGTGCTGTAGGAATGTCATAGTGATGTAAGGATGTTATAGTGCTGTAGGGATGTCATAGTGCTGTAGGGATGACATAGTGCTGTAGGGATATCATTGTGCCGTAGGGATGTCATAGTGCTGTAGGGATATCATAGTGCTGTAGGAATGTCATTGTACTGTAGGGACGTTATAGTGCTGTAGGGATGTCATAGTGCTGTAGGGATGTCATAGTACTGTAGGGATATCATAGTGCCGTAGGGATGTCATGCTGTATTAATGTAATAGTGCTGTAGGGATGTCATTATGTAGTTATGTCCCATTGCTGTAGGCATGTCATGCTGTAGGGATGTCATAGTTCTGTAGGGATGTCATGCTGCAGGGATGTCATACAGCTGTTGGGGTATCATAGTGCTGTAGGGATGCCATAATGCTGTAGGAATGTCATAGTGCTGTGGGATTTTATAGTGCTGTAGGGATGTCATAGTTCTTTAGGGATGTCATGCCTTAGGGGTGGCATGCTGTAGGGATGTCATGCTCTAGTGATGTAATTGTGCTGTAGGGATGTCATGATGTAGAGATGACATGCTGTAGGGATGTCATGCTGTAGGGATGTCATGATGTAGGAATGTCATGATTTAGAGATGTCATGCTATAGGGATGTCATGCTCTAGTGATGTAATTGTGCTGAAGGGATGTCATGCTGTAGGGATGTCATGCTGTAGGGATGTCATGCTGTAGGGATGTCATGCTGTAGGGATGTCATGCTGTAGGGATGTCATGCTCTAGTGATGTAATTGTGATGTAAGGATGTCATGCTGTAGGGATGTCATGCTGTAGGGATGTCATGCTCTAGTGATGTAATTGTGCTGTAGGGATATCATGATGTAGGGATGTCACATTGCTGTAGGGATGTCATGCTGTAGGGATGTCATATTGTATTATGTGATGGTGCTGTATGGATGCCACGTTATAGGGATGTCATAGTGCTGTAGGGATGTCAAGCTGTAGGGATGTCACAGTGCTGTAGGGATGTCATGCTGTAGGGATGTCATAGTGCTGTAGGGATGTCAAGCTGTAGGGATGTCATAGTGCTGTAGGGATGTCAAGCTGTAGAGATGTCACAGTGCTGTAGGGATGTCATGTTGTAGTGATGTCATGTTGTAGGGATGTCATGCTGTAGGGATATCATAGTGCTGTATGGATGTCATAGTGATGTAGGGATATCATGCTGTAGGGATATCATAGTGCTGTAGGGAAGTCATGGTGCTGTATGGATGTCATAGTGCTGTAGGGATATCACAGTGCTGTAGGGATGTCATGCTGTAGGGATATCATAGTGCTGTAGAGATGTCATAGTGCTGTAGGGATGTCATAGTGCTGTAAGGATATCATAGTGATGTAGGGATATCATAGTGATGTATAAATGTCATAGTACTATAGGGATATCATAGTGATGTAGGGATATCATAGTGATGTAGGGATATCATAGTGATGTAGGGATATCATAGTGCTGTAGGGATGTCATAATGCTGTAGGGATGTCATAGTGCTGTAGGGATATCTTGGTGCTGTGGGGATCTCATAGTGCCGTAGGGATGTCATAGTGCTGTAAAAATGGCAGAGCGCTTTAAGGATGACTTGCTGTAGTAATGTCATATTACTGTATCGATGTTATTGTGCTGTAATGATGTCATAATGCTTTAGGATGTCACTGCAGAGATGTCTTACTATTACTGGGTTGTCATAGTGTCGCATGTGTGTCATGGTGCTGTATGAATTTCACGGAGCCGTAGGGCTTATTACTGATGTTATAAGTGCCCCTAGGTATTTAAAATTATCCACTTGGTTAAGAATTTTCCCTTCTATTTCTTTGATATCACCATTGTTACTGTTTTCTTCATATGTTTCATAGTGTCAGCAACTTCTTTTTTAGAATAGGTGGGCCTTTTAAGTTACTTTCTTCTGTTAATTCTTCCCTTTCTCCATTATATAATTCTCTTATATACTCATTCCACCTCTTCATTATAGCACCTTCCTCCAATAATATCTTTCCTGTTTTTGATTTCAAACACGCTGTATTATTCTTATTTTTCTTCCTGTGAGCTCACTGATTTGTCTGTGCATAATTGTTTGATCTTTAATGGAATTTAATTCAATTTTTTTTTGCATTGCTCGTTTAAACAACATTCTTTTGCCTTCACACATTTATGTCTTATTTCTTTATTTATCTTAGCATACTCTTGTTTGTCATTTTTATTCTGTTTCCTTTTGTCCATCAGCATTAAGATTTCTTTATTCATCCATTTTTTCTTAGCTTTTTGGCTTCTCTCCGGTAATATTTCTTTGCTACTTTGATGAATGGATTCCCTTAACATTTCCCATTGTTCATTTATACTCTGTATTTTAGCTATTGCATTGTACCTATTTTTCACAGTCACTCTGTATTGTTCTTGAATTTCTTTATCTACTTTCAGAACCTCTTTATTAAGTCTCAAGTTCCTTAACCATTTTTTACCCTCTCTTTAATCTTACTTTTATTTGTCCACATAGTGGTACATGATCACTATTACCGTCCGCACCAGGCATTGTCTTTACATTAATTAATGCATTTCTACATCTTTTATTAATAAGTATGTAGTCAATTTGGTTGAGTATTTTCATATCAGGGCTTTTCCATGTGTATAATCGTCTTTTATGGTGTTTAAACCATGTGTTTCCAATTATCATATCATTAATATTTGCCCATTCTATTTGTCTCTCACCTCGTTCATTTCTTGTGCATAAACCGTAATTCCCCACTATATCCTCTATTTTTCCCTTTCCTACTTTTGCATTAAAATCTCCCAGTATTATTTTTATTTCTTGTGATCCAATTTGAGCTATTGCCATTTCTGTTTCATCGAAAAAGTGTTGTATTTCTTCATCACTACTGCTTGTTATTGGTGCATATACTTGTATAATATTTATATCTATTGGTCTGCCTTTGATTTTGACCATTATAACTCTATCTGAAAGACACCAGTATCCATTCATAGATTTGCCTGTTTTTTCATCAAATATTATTCCTACACCTTTTTCACTTGTGTCCCCTCCAGAATAAATTATTGTGTGTTTGTCGGTTATAATTTTGCCAGATCCCTTCCATCTCATCTCACTTATGCCTAGTATATTCATTTTCATGTTTTCCATTTCTCTTAGAACATTGTTTAACTTTCCTAGCTCATTTAATGCCCTAACATTCCATGTTCCAACTCTAAATTTATTTAGTTTAGTTATTGTTTTAGTTTTGCCATCAGTAGCTGGATGACAGTCTGGTGTCACCTGTGGCTCATGACTGTCCCTACCGGACGAGGATGTCCTAAGACAGCCATTAACGTCGTTCACTATTTCTGAAATGTGTGTCGCCATGAAATCTCGGGAAGATAATGTGGTGGTTTCCCCTTTCCTTCCACATTCACATTGCGGCCTTTTAACTCTGCCTTTGACAGCCATTTCCGACTGTCAGGACAAGTGAGTGCCCTGCTCTGCTCAGCTGCAGAGTTGTCCACTTATTCCGGTGGATACTCGGTCCCCAGAGCTGTGTTAGCCACACCGTGGTGTGTTTCCATCCTCCACCGCGGGGAGGTGCAGTTGGGACTTTCCCTTCCTAAAGCTATGGTCTATGACCAAAACTCCATTACTTTTAGAGGAATATATATATATATATAGTCCAGGATTGCCGCAGGGTTCACCACTGTCACCAGTACTATTCAACGTGTATACGGTGCCGATCACTGAACAACAGTTGGATGGGAGGGGTAGGACTCTATCATTCGTTGACGACATCCTCGTGTATCGACAGGGTCGAGATAGACAGGCGGTTGCCAACTATATGCAGGGCGAACTAGATCGAATTTCCTCATGGTGTTCTGATGCCGGCGCCCTTGTCAACCCTGCAAAGACAACGGTTACATGGTTCTCACTAAACAACCATATTGTGAAAACAGACCTGCCGGCAGTAAGAATGGATGGGAGCATTCTGAGTAGAACCCAGTCAATGACATATCTTCGCGTGAGGCTTGATCGTAGCCTGTCCTTCAGAGATCATGTCGATTATGTCATAACGAAGGCTCGAAAAGGTTTGGCAGCAATGAGAGTCATGGCGACTGCCAATATCGAGCAAAGACTGCTATTACTTCTGTTCCAAGGACTTGTGCTTTCACGCATCGAGTATGCCCTGGCCATCCTCACTGTCAGCTCTACACAGATTGGAAGACTTGAAAAGGTACAAAACGAAGCCATGCGCATCATTTTGGGCTGCACGAGAGACACCAGCTGTGTAGCAATGAGATACCTCCTTGACTTCCCGACAATGGAACACAGGATCAAGATCTGGAGAGCTCGTGCATACTTAAAAATAAGTGCAGATGAGCAGCACCCTCTGCATGACGCTATATTCAGAGAAAAGGGTGACAGGCTAAAGAGGGGCAAATCATGGATGGGTCGGGCGGAAGATGTCGTCGGACAGGTCTGCAGTCTTACCAGTATCAACCCCGGCAAGGAATGGGTGCCGGTGCCTCCAGCTTTTAAGTGTACCTTCTCCTGCATTATCACACTTGACAGACGGTGCAGAGAGCAGAACCCTGCCGCTGTCAATGCAGAGGTTAACGCGCTCATCTATGATCACTCAGATAGCCCCGAAGTGCTCATCTATACAGATGGATCTGTTGTAAAGCAGCAGAGAAGTGCGTGGGCATTTACAGCCCGTTCAGCGGGCCGAACCGTTCAAGAATCCAGTGGTGCCCACTCTATGACCACGAGCAGCATGACGATGGAGGTGATGGCAGTTACACAGGCTTTCATATGGCTGGAATCACAGCATTATACCAACGTGTGTGTACTAAGTGATTCAATGAGCATGATTCAGAAGGTCGAAGCTGGATCTGTACGTAGACAGTGGACTGAGTCGCTGCGGAAGTCTTTTGTCCGCAAAGTCACCTTCATCTTCGTCCCGGGACATGCGGGAGTCGAGGGAAATGAACGAGCTGATAAATTGGCTGGCTCTGCACCCCCTGTAGATGGCCAGCCCATGGATCGTGCCGATGTTATTAACGCCCTTAAAGATATGGCGAGAACAGAGGATTTTGACGCCAGTGATTCCACATCGCTTTCCAGGATGAAAGACCTGGGAGTAAGAATCGGCACAGCCAGACGCGAGAGGTACATCGGGAAAACAAAGCGCCTCGTCAACCAACACAGAACTGGCACTATTAGCCACCGGACGCTGATGCATATGCTGGGGGGAGGATCTGAGCACCTATGGACATGTCCGGAGTGCAACGAAGATACCCCAACTGATAACTAACTAACTAATATATATATATATATATATATATATATATATATATATATATATATATATATATATATATATATATATATATATATATATATATATATATATATATATATATATATATATATATATTTATATTGATTATTTCGTTATTTCGGGATTTGAAATTTAAATATTGAGCACAACCCACTACTGGCAACGCTGATGGTATTCTGGTATGAACCTAAGGCCTATTCCACGGCAATATGGACGCACTATATTCGAGTTTCGCTCTCGTTTGAGCTCGTCAGTAGTGCAATATAGACACTGTTTTTGTCTGTCTGCCTGTTTGTATATCTATTTATGCACTATTTTAACTGTATGTCTGTATGTTAGTTTGTCTGTTTATACATTGTTTTTGTCTGTCTGTGTGTCTGTCTGTCGGTCGGTTGGTCTGTCTGTATATTTAAGCACTGTTTTTATCTGCCTGTCTATGTATGCTTTGTTTTGTCTGTCTAGCTGTTTGCCAATGTATGCACTGTTCTTTGTCTGTCTGTATGTCTGTTTGTTCACTCATCTCCTATTATCAGTCTGTCCACCTATCTTCCTCGTAGACCACATGTCGTTACCCTGGATATCGCGGCCAACAAGATCTGGTCACCGTCAGTGTGGGATTTCCCGGCGGGTTACGTCCGGGGAACAAGCCAAATATTTGCAGATAGCCAACCTGGCAGTTCTCCGATAGCGGCTCGGCTGTGTCGAGTGGGCAGTAACCTCTCTCCATTGAAGGTGGGGGGTTGCGCTTTGAGGTCATTCACTTAGTAATACTGTCAGGTACTCTTTGTAGAGTCTTGCTGGCATAGTGGATAGAGCATACGTGCTTTACGCACCATACATGATTGAAAGAGTTGAACTGCGGAATATGTTACCAGTCGGACAAGAGGACGGGTATCAGTTTTATCAGATGACATGTTGCATGCTCTTTGCTGGACGTTGCGATTAACCCCAAGACCAGGTCGACTTTCCAGGTAATTTTACGTCCAGTAGTTTGCCACTGCTTTGTGAACGAGAAATTGAAGTCCAGCTGATCGGTGTTGGGATTTAACCTCCTACCTCGTTCATTGACAGTTTAAGTACAGCCGTATTAATCCCGCGGTCACACAGATTATAATAATAACACACGCACACACATACACACAGACAGAAGAATAAAATAGCACCATGTAACCTTCCCAGCAAGCTGGGAGAATAAGGTGACCAGTCTTTCGTTCTAGTAGGGAAGATCCAGCGCTGACATCGAAATCTCGCCAGATTAGCAATTTAGACATAGTCAATATAACGTCATAATCGTTACACCAACACGCCAGCTAAACACGAACACACACAGAGAGAGAGAGAGAGAGAGAGAGAGAGAGAGAGAGAGAGAGAGAGAGAGGAGTGTGATAGAGGAGAGAGGGGGAGATAAAGAGAGAGAGAGACGGAGTGAGAGAAAGAGAGGAGAGTGAGAGAAAGAGATGAGAGAGACAGAAAGAGCGAAAGAAAGAGAGAGGGTATATAGAGAGAGAGAGGATGGGGAGAAAGTGTGTAGAGAAAGAAAGACAGAGAGAGGAGAGAGATAAAGAGAGAGGATAAGAGAGAAAGAGAGGGGAGAGTGAAAGAGATAGGGGAGCTAGTAAAAGAGAGGAAAGAGAAAGAGAGGGAGGGAGAGGAGAGAGAGGGAGAGAGGATATTCGTATGCGTCCTATTAAGCATCATCTCCGTATTTATTTTGCCTAGTTACGAGAGCTTTTTAAAGTAATTGCTTACTGATGAAGGTTTTTCGTCGCAACGTTCTTTGTATAAATGATAGAAATGATAGTTTATATCAATGGTTCACAGGGGGGAATTTTAGGGTTTCCGGGGGGGGGGGGGGGGGGGGGGGGGTTAGCTTATTTCAAGATCGCGTCAATACAAGAACCGATTACTTGATATTGTTTGTGTGTGTGTGTGTGTGTGTGGGGGGGGGGGGGAGGAATTAAGATTATTTCAAGATCGGGTTAATACAAGAACCGATTACTCGATACTGTTTTTCCCTTCATACTGTACGGTTCTGTACGTCTTATCCTTCTAAAATTCATTTTATAAAGTAAGTAGACCCACAAATCACGTTTTATGGGGACGTCTAGACTTGTTTTAGTATGTGCTATTAAATTTAGCTTCCATTATTACGTATACTGTGTAGAGGCGGGTGGGGGGGGGGGGATATTTAGGTAGAAAATAGGAAAGGGCGGAATGACGTTCTGACAATATGGTGAAGGGGGGAACGGGCCAAAAAAGGTTGAGAACCACTGGTTTAGATGGTTTAATCCCTGGATTTCCCTCGGAAAGAAAGACGAGATGGGAAGGGGACGATCACCTCATCTCATTATGCTGTGACCTAGTGTGTTTGAACCCAGAACACTTCTAACCCCAAGGAAAGTATTTGCTTCGTGATTATCTCTACTCTGTGCTTGTACCGACAATTATCTGATTTATACCGTTGTCATTTTCCAGCAATTTCCGCTCATTTCCACTTAACTTTCCAAGATACTTCACCACCAAAATATGCCTCGGCCATTTTACTTTTTCCAGGTGTCACTCTCACCTTTCCACTTCTCATGTTCGCGTTTTCCTGGCTTCATTTGCATATCTAATCTGAGCTACGAATCTGATTGATCTCCTCCGCATCTATGGGACTCCCGCCATAAGGCATTTTACACTACCTTTCATCCATCATCTCTCGAAGACAAGAGTAATCATTTGAGGTAACCTCCCTTACCGTCGAAACGATGGTGGTAATCTCCCTTCTCAAAGATTGTCATGGCGGTTGCTAGGGACGCCAGGAATTCGCGGCCATTATTAGTTTGCTCATTTCGACCGCAACCGGTCTAATTAATAGAATTTTTTTGCCCGGCGTGAGAGCTGTTGTTGGGTGCACGTGCGTCGAGTGAGCAAAGTTGTAAGATTAAGCGAGAAATTATGAGACGCCATTGGGTGACTTGCTAGTGTTGGCCTGTAGCGCCATCTGGTGGTGCTAGTGGTGGCAGTAGATGTTGCAATGCCATATCGCTCACGTGATGCTACAGGGACTGGGAGAGGTTTATATAGAGAAAGATAGAAAAAATGGGCCGTCAAGAAAGAGAATGATACTTTATGATGGATAGAGAGGCATGTGATACAGTCAGACAGACGTACCGACCGAAAGACAGACAGACACAAACGGGCGGCGGTGAAGGCAGAATACTACTTTATGATGAATATAGAGAGAAAAAGACAGACAGACAGACAGACAGACAGACAGACAGACAGACAGACAGACAGACAGACAGACAGACAGACGGACGGACGGACGGACGAACGGACGGACGGACGGACTGACGGACGGACGGATGGACGGACGGACGGACATAAAGACATTTACACAGAAAGAAAGATAGAAGCATATGGAGGTGGGGGTCATGAAGGCAAAATTATATATTATGGTGAACAGACAGGCAGATGGACGGGCGGGCGGGTGGACGGACAGACAAATATATACACAGACTTCACAATAGGGAAACTGTGTATATAGACTTCACAATAGGGAAACTGTGTACATAGACTTCACAGTAGGGAAACTGTGTACACAGAATTCACAATAGGGAACCTGTATACACAGACTTCACAATAGGGAAACTGTATACACAGACTTCACAATAGGGAAACTGTGTACACAGACTTCACAATAGGAACTGTGTATATAGACTCACAATAGGGAAACTGTGTACACAGACTTCACAATAGAGAAACTGTGTACACAGACTTCACAATAGGGAAACTGTATACACAGACTTCACAATAGGGAAACTGTATACACAGACTTCACAAGAGGGGAACTGTCTACAAAGACTTCATAGTAGGGAAACTGTGTACACAGGATTCACAATAGGGAAACTATGTATATAGACTTCACAATAGGGAAACTGTGTACACAGACTTCACAATAGGGAAACTGTGTACACAGACTTCACAATAATGAAACTGTGTACAAAGACTTCACAATAGGGAAACTGTGTACACAGACTTCACAATATGGAAACTGTGTACATAGACTTCACAATAGGGAAACTGCGTACATAGACTTCACAATAGGGAAACTGTGTACATATACTTCACTAGAGGGAAACTGTGTACATAGACTTCACAGTAGGGAAACTGTGTACACAGACTTCACAATAGGGAAACTGTGTATATAGACTTCACAATAGGGAAAATGTGTACACAGACTTCACAATAGGGAAACTGTGTATATAGACTTCACAAGAGGGAAACTGTGTATATAGACTTCACAATAGGGAAACTGTGTATATAGACTTCACAAGAGGGAAACTATGTATATAGACTTCACAATAGGGAAACTGTGTACAAGACTTCACAATAGGGAAAATGTGTATATAGTTCACAAGAGGGAAACTATGTATATAGACTTTACAATAGGGGAAAATGGGTACACCCGACTTACAAAGGGAAACTGTGTACACGACTTCACAATAGGGAAAATGTGTACACAGACTTCACAATAGGGAAAAAGTGTATATAGACTTACAATAGGGAAACTGAATACACAGACTTCACAATAGGGAAACTGTCTACATAGACTTCACAAGAGGGAAACTGTGTACGTAGATTTCACAAGAGGGAAACTGTGTACGTAGATTTCACAATAGGGAAACTGTGTATATAGACTTCACAATAGGGAAACTGAATACACAGACTTCACAATAGGGAAACTGTCTACATAGACTTCACAAGAGGGAAACTGTGTACGTAGATTTCACAAGAGGGAAACTGTGTACGTAGATTTCACAATAGGGAAACTGTGTACGTAGATTTCACAATAGGGAAACTGTGTACACAGACTTCACAATAGGGAAACTGTGTACACAGATTTCACAATAGGGAAACTGTGTATATAGACTTCACAAGAGGGAAACTATGTATATAGACTTCACAATAGGGAAACTGTGTACACAGACTTCACAAGAGGGAAACTGTGTACACAGACTTCACAATAGGGAAACTGTGTATATAGACTTCACAAGAGGGAAACTATGTATATAGACTTCACAATAGGGAAACTGTGTACACAGACTTCACAATAGGGAAACTGTGTACACAGACTTCACAATAGGGAAACTGTGTACACAGACTTCACAAGAGGGAAACTGTGTACATATACTTCACTAGAGGGAAACCCTGTACACAGACTTCACAATAGGGAAACTGTGTACACAGACTTCACAATAGGGAAACTGTGTACACAGACTTCACAATAGTGAAACTGTGTACACAGACTTCACAAGACGGAAACTGTGTACATATACTTCACAATAGGGAAACTGTCTACATAGACTTCACAAGAGGGAAACTGTGTACGTAGATTTCACAAGAGGGAAACTGTGTACGTAGATTTCACAATAGGGAAACTGTGTACGTAGATTTCACAAGAAGGAAACTGTACATAGACTTCACAATAGGGAAACTGTACATAGACTTCACAAGAGGGAAACTATCTACATGGACTTCACAAGAGGGAAACTGTGTACTCAGCCTTCACAAAGAGATACGTGAGTTGAGTTAAGAACCAACATGACAGCACTTGGGACATTTCCATACGTGCTTCATCCTCATCTGCAACAACCAGCGAAGAGTCCCAGTACTAATGTCACCGGTAGCAGTCTAATTACATGACTGTCTGGACCTTTTCTCGGAGTTCTGAATGTCGGTCAGAACGTCTGGTCACTCTCTGCAGCATCATTCTCTTTCAGCCATGCTGTACATGTTCTTGCGCACCATACACATGATACCACAGGACCCCGACAACATCTGTCGTAGCATGCACCCACCCCCACCCCCATTATAGATAGTGTGGTATCACAAACTCACAAGAGAGTTATATATATACACACACTTCACAGGAGAGGTAAATATGTACACACTCTTCACGATAGAGGTAAACATATATTCGTAAACCACCATAAAAGGTCAAGCTAAACATTGATTCCAGCAGACTCACACAGGCGTGCATAGTTTGTACCAGCCCACCATCAGAGGTTCATAAATCTCAACAGTTTAAGAATCCCTGCAAATCCGCAGTCAGCCAGGTAACACCCCCAAGATCCCGCGAACCGTGATCAAGGAGCGAGATTTATACTGTAAGCTGTCAGCCATTGTCCTTCACCCGGCATTTGTGTGTCTGCTTCACAAACTCCTTTGTCTCGTCATTGATTTCCTGGAGTTCATTTACCGCTGGACACGCCAAAGACAGCCCACAATGACCTACAAGTAGTGGCGTTGTCCTCTGGACGGCCATGTCATAATATTTGTCAAGTCCTCCTGACATACGTTTCGACAAGATCGTGTCAGGGTTTTCTTCATTCGTCCACTTAGTTCTGGGTGATTTGGCAGTACTCGAGCTATCCCGTGTAACAGCTCTTCATGATACACTTATTCTATGGGCGAACTCAACCGGCTCGAAACCAGGGTGAAGTGTGTAGAATGTTGATACAGTGTATCCTGGATTATAACATACCATCATACTGTGCCATATATCGTCTAATATGATATCGCGTGGCAGAATATATAATGTGATATCATGCAATACGATATTTTCTTCAGGTGGCAGGTCATTTGCAGAATATCGCACTCATCATGATGTGCCGGAAAAATAAAACATGAATTCCATATCTTGAAATGTCTCCCGCCTCATGCACCATGGCCCCCCAAGTGTCTGCAATGTCCTGTGTCCATCTTCCTTCTGGTCAACCCCCGCCTCATGCACCACCGTGATGCCCCAAGTGTCTGTAATGTCCTGTGTCCATCTTCCTTCTGGTCGACCCCCGCCTCATGCACCATGGCGCCCCAAGTGTCTGCAATGTCCTGTGTCCATCTTCCTTCTGGTCGACCCCCGCCTCATGCACCGTGATGCCCCAAGTGTCTGCAATGTCCTGTGTCCATCTTCGTGCTGGACAACTCCCTGCCTCATGCACCACGGTGATACCCCAAGTGTCCGCCATGCCCTGTGTTCATCCATCTTCCTGGTGATCGACCTCTGCCCTTTCTTCCAGCAACCAGACCTCCCATCGCTGCTCTTTTGACACCACGTTTAATGTGATCAAAATATTTCAGTTTCTGGGTCATGATTCTACACCACGTTTAATGTGATCAAAATATTTCAGTTTCTGTGGCATGATTCTACACCACGTTTAATGTGACAAAAGTATGTCCGTTTCTGTGGCATGATTCAATTTATGAGTCGGATTTCTTCCACGTTCAGATATGACGGAATGTCAACTGTCTGTAACTGTCATTTACTACCCATATATGTCTTGAGCCTGAGGAATTAAGGTCGCCTAGCTAATCGGGTCGCCGCAAACTGTACAGGTTAGGATTTTCATTTTACCCTTGAAAGAAAAAAAAACTCCACATCCTACCGAGGATTCGAACCCCGGTCTCCGCTGTAGAATGTCAGCTTGTTTCGTAATCTTGGGCCAGGTAATCTTTGGGCCAGGTATTCTTGGGTCAGGTATTCTTGGGTCAGGTATTCTTGGGCCAGGTATTCTTGGGCCAGGTAATCTTGGGCCAGGTAATCTTGGGCCAGGTATTCTTGGGCCAGGTATTCTTGAGCCAGGTATTCTTGTGCCAGGTCATCTTGGGCCAGGTATTCTTGGGCCAGGTATTCTTGGGCCAGGTATTCTTGGACCAGGTATTCTTGGGCCAGGTATTCTTGGACAAGGTATTCTTGGGCCAGGTATTCTTGGGCCAGGTAATCTTGGGCCAGGTATTCTTGGGCCAGGTATTCTTGGGCCAGGTAATCTTGGGCCAGGTATTCTTGGGCCAGGTATTCTTGGGCCAGGTATTCTTGGACCAGGTATTCTTGGGCCAGGTATTCTTGGACCAGGTATTCTTGGACCAGGTATTCTTGGGCTAGGAATTCTTAGGCCAAGTATTCTTAGGCCAGGTATTCTGGGGCCAGGTATTCTTGGGTCCGGTATTCTTGGGCCAGGTATTCTTGGGCCAGGTTTTCTTGGGCCAGGTAATCTTGGCCAGGTAATCTTGGGCCAGGTATTCTTGGGCCAGGTAATCTTGGGCCAGGTATTCTTGGGCCAGGTATTCTTGGTCCAGGTATTCTTGGGCCATGTATTCTTGGGCAGGTAATCTTGGGCCAGGTATTCTTGGGCCAGGTATTCTTGGGCCAGGTATTTTTGGGCCAGGTATTCTTGGGCCAGGTATTCTTGGGCCAGGTATTCTTGGGCCAGGTATTCTTGGGCCAGGTATTCTTAGGCCAGGTATTCTGGGGCCAGGTATTCTTGGGCCAGGTATTCTTGAGCCAGGTATTCTTGGGCCAGGTATTCTTGGGCCAGGTATTCTTGGGCCAGGTAATCTTGGGCCAGGTATTCTTGGGCCAGGTATTTTTGGGCCAGGTAATCTTGGGCCAGGTATTCTTGGACCAGGTATTCTTGGGCCAGGTATTCTTGGGCCAGGTAATCTTGGGCCAGGTATTCTTGGGCCAGGTATTCTTGGGCCAGGTATTCTTGGGCCAGGTATTCTTTGGGCCAGGTATTTCTTGGGCCAGATATTCTTGGACCAGGTATTCTTGGGACCAGGTATTCTTGGGCCAGGTATTCTGGGCCAGGTATTCTTGGGCCAGGTATCCTTCTTGGGCCAGGTATTCTTAGGCCAGGTATTCTGGGGCAGGTATTCTTTGGGGCCCGGTATTCTTGAGCCAGGTATTCTTGGGCCAGGTATTCTTGGGCCAGGTATTCTTGGGCCAGGTATTCTTGGGCCAGGTATTCTTGGGCCAGGTATTCTTGTGTTTCTTTAACATTTAACTGATTCAGTGTGGAACATTAAGTAGGATTGGTCCAAACATGGCGGACAATCAAGTCAACAAATCATCATCATCATCATCATCAAGTGCCATGCCAGCTGATGTAGGCGTTCATGTCTCTCCACAGATCTCGATTTTTGGTGTTCTGCTGATGATTTTTCTGGCAGCATTTCTCTTGCCCTGTCTCAGCATTTGTTTCCCTTGATCTTTCCAGTTGTCACTATGTTCTCCAATGCCTCTTTTCTCGAAGAAAGCTATTTAGCTGATTATTATTGTTGTATATAATGTTATGGAGAGGTATAACTCCATTTTGCAAACTATCGTCTGTCCAGACGGCAAGGTGTCAGTCAATGTCCTTATTTCATTAGTCCCCTTTCAGGCAATCGTTCTTAGTTTCTCTCAAAGTCTAAGGAATTTGTCTCAGGAGCCACATCTCTGTTGCTTCCAAGTTTTTCTATATTTGTTCATTTACATTCCAAGATTCACTGCCATACAGCAAAACAGGTTCTATATAGCATATCGGCACTCTCTTTCTTACATTGTAAAAACTATGAATAAAATTTGGTGGAACCGAGGTAAAGCTGTAAAAATGTAAACAATATAAAATGACACAAAGTAGTGCAGCTTTACATAACAGAATTACGACATCTACAGGACGTTGCGGCGATTAGCCTTCATCAGTAAACAAACACATACACAAAACACAACATATAGTCACGGAGATCTATCTTACATTCAATGATAGTGACTTATTGCAGAAGATACTTTTGATTTTCTGTAATGCAGCCCTTACTTGCCCTATTCTGTTAACGAACAAATATTATAATGTAAATTTCCATTCACGGAGCTTTAAACTATTGAAGATACTATGAAACAAAACACCACAATGACCTAATTATGGAGATATATTGTCCTTCTGTCCAAATTGTAGATCACGTGCGGCGACATATGATCCTTCGGCACTGGATCAGTTAAGTTCAAAAGCTCCTATTTTTGTCGTGAATGACACACGGATACATGATGCAGCCACGGATACATGGTTTCACACGGATACATGGTGTCACATGGATGCATGATGCCACATGAGAGATGCGTGTCCTCACAAATGTTGCTTTAACTAGTCCTCACAAAGGTCGCTTTAACTTATCCTCACAAATGCCGCTTTAACTTGTCCTCACAAAAGTCGCTTTAACTTGTCCTCACACATGTCGCTTTAACTTGTCCCCACAAATGTCGCTTTAAAATGTCCTCACAAACGTCGCTTTCACTTGTTCCAACAAATGTCGCTTTCACTTGTCCCCACAAATGTCGTTTTAAAGTGTCCCCACAAATGTCGCTTTTACTTGTCCCCACAAATGTCACTTTCAATTGTCCCCACAAATGTCGCTTTCACTTGTCCCCACAAATGTCGCTTTAAAGTGTCCTCACAAACGTCGCTTTCACTTGTTCCCACAAACGTCGCTTTCACTTGTTCCCACAAACGTCGCTTTCAATTGTTCCCACAAATGTCGCCTTGACTTGTCTCCACAATTGTCGCTTTGACTTGTTCCCACAAATGTCGCTTTCACTTGTTCCCACAAATGTCGCTTTCACTTGTTCCCACAAATGTCGCTTTCACTTGTTCCCACAAATGTCGCTTTCACTTGTCCCCACAAATGTCGCTTTCACTTGTCCCTACAAATGTCGCTTTCACTTGTCCCCACAAATGTCCCTTTCACTTGTCCCCACAAATGTCGCTTTCACTTGTCCTCACAAATGTCGCTTTCACTTGTGTACTGGTGTTGTACTATAATCGGCGCTGTGGTGAATTGGTTGTAAATGCAATTCGTAATCCCGCATACCGCGTTCGAAACACAGCTGCAGGCGATTTATAAGCAGACCGTCTTGCGTTGGTTTCCATACAATTGGTATGAGCGCCGATCATTTAGGAATCAATGGCAAACTACTAAAAGAATGTTGACTGTCCACATCTAATTTCTGAAATCAGTTTACGGTTTTCATTTCCTTCTTGTAGGAACTTGCTCAATGGTATTCTATGTATTTCATCAGAAACCACATCTTCACTACCATTTGATGTTTTGCTGCTTGTCTGCCCATCGTCCACCTTTAACATCCATACAAAAGTACAGGTTCTTTGTAGCACTTTGGCACTCTGTTTACCTCGTTGCAATTGACATCTTTTAACAATTAGCCAGGGAAATTACAATTATAGCTAGGCAGGGCTAATCTAGCGAACATCTGGATGAGAAGTTACAGTTACAGCTAGGCTGGGCTAATCTAGCAAACATGTGGATCAGACGTTACAGTTACAGCTAAGTTGGACTAATCTAGCAAATGTCTAGATGAGAAGTTAGTTACAGCTAGGCTGGGCTAATCTAGCAAATGTCTAGATGAGAAGTTACAGTTACAGCTAGGCTGGGCTAATCTAGCAAATGTCTAGATGAGAAGTTACAATTACAGCTAGGCTGAGATAATCTAGCCAATATCTGGATCAAAAGTTACAGTTACAGCTAAGCTGAGCTAATCTAGCAAATGTCTAGATGAGAAGTTACAATTACAGCTAGGCTGGGATAATCTAGCCAATATCTGGATCAAAAGTTACAGTTACAGCTAGGCTGAGCTAATCTAGAAAATGTCTAGATGAGAAGATACAGTTACAACTAGGCTGAGCTAATCTAGCAAATATCTGGATATGAAGTTACAGTTACAGCTAGGCTGAGATAATCTAACCAATATCTGGATCAAAAGTTACAGTTACAGCTAAGCTGAGCTAATCTAGCCAATATCTGGATCAAAAGTTACAGTTACAGCTAGGCTGAGCTAATCTAGCAAATATCTGGATCAGAAGGGGGACAGGTTTCCTGGCCTGAATACAAACACCGCTACTAAAGACATCTTAAGACAGGGTGGAAAACGTAGATTCTGGAGGTGACGAATTAAAGTGACAAAGCGTTGATACCTTGACACCAGGAGGGCAATTCTAAGCAAGAACTGGGGGACGAGAATCTCTTTGAACCGCGGACTCTTTGATCTGGTCAGCGGATTTGGCAAACTTCCTGGAGACAACGCTAAAGAAACTGCTGTAAAGTGAACGAGATTAAAGATGTATACGCTAAGTAATTTAGACTCAACAGGTGTTGGAATGTGACGTTTGGTTGCAATTATAACGGACATTTTTGGTTGCTGAGTAAATTAACTTTAAAGGACAGGACCTCGTTTCTCACCGCCATTAGGCGTTCTCGGTAAATAGTTCTTATCATCATGTGCCTTGCCGATACGCTTGGGCGGTCATGTTTCGCCATCTTACACGATCGTCAGTGCCATGGATCAGCTCTGTGTTCTTGTCACGGCCATGCCTTGTGGACAAGCCATCCAGGTATTTACTTCTCTGCCTTCCCCTTGTTCTTTTCCACTCAATCTTGAAAGTTGTCACCAAGTTTTCCTGTTTATTTCTTCTTATAACATATCCAACAAATTTCGACTGTGTACGTATAATTTCTCTAATCGGTTTACGGTTTTCATGTGCTTCTTGAATGATTTGCTCATTGTCTCATCATCTCATCTCATCATGTTCCTCTCGTACCTTGCGGTGTCGAGGTGAAGTATAAATATCGTGAGAGTGTCCGATTATGGGCTTCATATATCGATATTCCCATGGACTCTGCTATTCCCTCCGTCCAACGTTTACGTGGTCGGCCTCTTCCTCTGTTTCCATCTAGTCTGAACATCATTTCCTTGGTATTATTTGAATTTTCGACAGAAACCAAATTTCCACTGCCATTAGAATATTATTTCAGCTTGTTACTCATTGTCCACTTTTCACATCCATACAAAAGTACAGGTTCTAAGTTAAACACTGTCTTTCTGGCTGCAATTAACACCATTTTATTGCTTCTAGCGCCATATTTGTTATACCAACCGACACTCGATGTGTAATGTGGTCAATACCACGTCCGCCGCCTTAACTTCCCGGCCAGTTTCCTGGGATCTATTTTAAGCTGGGTCGACCCGGGAACTCAGGTTAATTTAAATACCCGCCTCGGTGTGAATTCGACCCCACCACCAGCGGGCCGGCAGGCTTGTGTCTAGCCACTAGTCTACCAAGGATCCCTAGTTTTTATTTTTTTTATTTTTTTCATAGTTTCCTATCCTTTACATGACGTTGCAGTCAACACCAGCATTTTACTGCTGTTTTTGATGTCTTGGCAAGTTTTTACGTTCAGTAGTATTCTATTGCTTTCTGAACGACCGGCTCCCATACCAACACGTTAAAACCAGCGCAACACGGTCTCCTGCCAAATCGGTCACCGTTGTGTTTCGAATGCGGGTAAGCGGCATTACGAATCGCGTCCTCAACGCCATCGCCGCGGAGCCGGCTCCAGTTTACAGCGGGCATCAAGAAATAGCCGGCTCTGTAGCGAGAAAGTTACGGACGCAATTGGCAATCCCGCATACCGCGTTCGAAATACCGCTGCGTATGATTTGGCAGCAGACCGCCTGCGTTGGTTTACAATGGTATAATTGCTTGTGGTTCAGAAAGAAATGGCAGACTACTGAACGTAAACTTGCCAAACAATTATAAACAGCCAAAGTTCTATAAAGGATATGCAACTAATTATAAGGAAATGTCCCATTATGTTCCATTCTTTATCTTCGAGCAGTAGGAAAAACATCTCATGTCGGTTTGCTAGGCCAGTGGGACGCAGAGGTGTTTCCAAGGCACCAGGGTCGGGTTATACACTGGCCAAGACTATTGACGCGTCCTCGCCGAGCGTCCTGGGCAACAGGTCCCTTCGGGGTCCTGGGTAAAGTCAGTAGGATCGCCGATTCCTCCGAAGTCGGAGAGTGTCTGCCTGTACGGCGAGGAACCACCAGTCTGCTCATCAATAAGCCAGACATGGGAAAACGGATACTCACGCAAACCTCAGGTCCTGTATGACATCACACTGATGTTGGACAACAGGATGCCTTCATCCGGCATACAGGACTTCGCGTTGGAGCTCAAGCCAACGAACACAAGCAAGCAAGCTAGGATAGTCGTAGGTTTTTTTTTTTTTGTTTTTTTTTTTGCATATCCTTTACAGGACATCGCTATCAACAACGGGCATCTTTCAGCTGTATGTTGATTTCTTGGCAAGATTACGCTCAGTAGTTTGCCATTGCTTTCTGAGCGGCCGGCTTACATACCCCGTAAGTTACCGATGCGATTCGAACCACTGCTGATTCTCACCGTCATCACGTTACCGACGAGAGTATACGAGATTACGGAGAAAAGTCATAACCTCTAAGCCACGAAGCTGGCAGTCGTAGGTTAAGGACAGAAAAATCTGACCAAATGATGGACATAGGGAATAATACTGTCCATGGGAATCTACATATATGAAGCCCATAAACGGGCACTCCCCTGCTATTTATGCAAAGGACAAGAGGGACAAGATGAGATGAGATTAGATCTGGAAATGTCTGCGATCAAGCTATTTGTCTGTCTGTTAATTCAGACGTTTCGATGTCTGTCTGTGAACAGCTGGGTTCGACTTCTGGATAAGGTTATGTATATTTTTTTTCCTGTCGGAGCAAAAAAGAAAACCTTGATCTGCATATTTCGTGGAACAGGCCAATCCGGGCGGCCTTTTTTTTTTCGCTCGCTCGCATTGAAGTCAAGCATAGTTCATACACGCTACTTCTAGTGGTGCTGGACTGAATTTTGCGTGTGGATTAGCTTTCCCTATTAACAGTGTCCCTTGCCGTCAGGTGAACCCACTCCGACTTTAGAGGTATTTGTAATTTACGTCCCCAAGTCAAGGACGATAGGTCAACATTTTAGTCCAACTGTCCGGTGTACATTTCTTTTTGTTTCTTTCTTCTTCTTTTTTTTTTTTTTTTTTTCGCATATCCTTTACAGGACATCACTGTCAATATCAGCATCTTTCAGATGATTGTTGACTTCTTGGCAAGATTACGCTCAATAGTTTGCCATTGATTTCTGAGCGACCAGCTCATATACCCCTAAGTTACGGCGCGGAGAGAACCGCTACCCCCCCCGGGTTCCC